>JANUYF010000001.1:207719783-207892283 GCA_026167975.1 Phrynosoma blainvillii
AAAGCCATAGCAAAACCCCTGTGGAGATTTTGCCAAGAAAACTCCAAGAACAAGTAATAACAACAATAATCAATATCATCATGGCGGGAGGTGGCAGGACCAGCCTAGGGCTGGTCCAAAGGCCTCGGGGGGGCGCATCCGGCCCCTGGGCCTTAGGTTACCTACCCCTGGACTAGACATTCATGTCAAGGAACTACCTTTACATTTACCTTTATGGCAGTACTAGCAACCAAGGAAAACTTGTTCAGTGTCTTTAAATAAGGTGTTCTTTGTATCCCAAGAGATTTGAATATATAAATGTTAGTTGAAGCTCCTTGTTAGACAGTGAAGCTGCTCTCAAAGCTCTTGGGAGAAATAAATAATCAGGAACAGCTGCTTCAAGGTACAGAGCCAGAATCCATCCAAATTCTAACAAAAATCTGCCAACAAATATGGAAAACTAAACAATGATTAGAAATGCTCAATATAATGCCCAGGAAAGAAGACAACAAGGATTGTAGTAACCACTGGACTGTTGGACTAATCTCCCATGCAAGCAAAGTGATACTCAAGATTTTACAATAAAGATTTTTACCAGATATGGAGCAAGAAATGCCAGATGTCCTGGCAGAAGTCATAAACAGAAGAGAGATCATATTGCAAGTGTATGTTTGCTGAAAACAATTCTGAATAAAATCAGCCTTGTGATAAACTCACTTTTGTAGACTGCAGCAAAGCATGCTGACTGTGTAGATCAGAGGTAGGCAACCTTTCCCCTTTAAGGGCCGAGGGACTTCAGCTCCCAGAGTCCCAGGAGCTATTGGCCAACATGGGACTATTGGCCAACATGGCTGAGGCTTCTGGGAGCTGAAGTCCCTCGGCCCTTAAAGGGGAAAGGTTGCCTACCCCTGGTGTAGATCATGAAAAATGATCTAACACTGTAAAAGAAATGGGAGCACCATAATATGTAATTGTCTTAACACATAAACTATGCTCTTAGACAACAGACCACTGTCAGTACAGAATATGGAGACAGAGGAGTTTATCCCACGGTGAGCCCCGTGCAAAATCGCTCTTTAAAGTGGGAAAAAAGCCGCAAAAGCTGTGTGAAATGTGAAAGCGCGGTTAAAAGGTTAATCCGAACGAAAACCCCTCATTTTTACTTTCGAGTTTTTCCGAAAGTAAAAAGAAGCATAAATGAGGGGTTTTCGTTAGGATTAACCTCCTTTTAACATCAATTTAAGAGCGACGTCGTGTGAAATCATGACCGCTTTTGCGGTTTATTTCTAATTTAAAGCCCCGTTTGCGCACGGGATTTCCCCCGTGTGATAAACTCCAGAGAATGGTTTCCAGTTGGCAAAGAGGTTAGACAAGTGTGTATTTTACCTATTTGATCTACACACAAAACAAATTGTACAAAAAAAACCCAGAATCAGACTCAGAGGAAAAAAGGTGTGAACTCTCCAGCCAAAAAGCCCAGTAAATAGGTCCTATAGCAAATTAAGCCTGAACGTTCCCTAGAAGCCAAATTGATGCATCTGTACTTTGGACACATCATGGCATCATGATGTGACTCATTGGAAAAGATAATAATGCTGGGAAAAGTTGAAGGCAGTAGGAAAAGAGGGAGAGCATCTAATCAATTTATTTATTTCATAACAGAATCCACAAGCTCGAATTTGCATGACCTGAGCATGGCTGTTAATAACAGGGTTTGTTGGAGGTCTCTCATTCATAAGTCAAAGTCAGCTTCACAGCAGAGAACAACAACAACAAAAACACTTTATTTCCCATATCCAAAATATATCTAAATACAGAGTACATCTACATCTGTTTATGTGCATACACACTATGGAAATAATATCCTCAGCTATTCATTTCCTGGTCAAAAATGTGTTTCCCAACAGTCTGGAAACACTGTCAGGACGAAGAATAGAGACTTGTGCAGTTTTCCCTGGTATCTGAACATCCTGAAGCATTCCAGGACAGAAAAATACTTGTGGAGCAATTCTGGAATTTAAAAAGAAAAACAAAAACAGAACACCAGCATGTGTTTCTCTGCAGAATAATTTCCCTGGAACACTTCAGGACTCTCAAATACAAGAAGAATACTACAGAGGAATACTGGTTTTCTGTTGCAGTGGGGAGAAAATTTTGGTAATTGTTTTGCTTATAAGGATGAAATAGTGGAGGATTTATATCCCCAAGTCACGCAGACATATTTGTAACCTATTCTTCCAGCAAGGAGCTCAGGGAAGCAGGCCAGAACCCTGTTGTTTACTCCCAGTTGGAGTAGACTTATTTAATCAGTTGTTCAAAAGTAAATCCCTTTGATTCAGTGGGTTGACTCTAGTTGTGAAAAATGGTACAACTGCAGCCATAGGGCATACTCATTTTATAATCAGTTACACTTTTAGATAGGTTAGGCTAAGAGATCACAAGAGCATAAGGATGGCTGATGAACTTCATGCAGATTGGAACCTAAGTTTTCCCCTCCAGGTCCAGCCGAAGCCTATCTTCACTACAGTGTCACTTTCTTTGTGTGTTGGGGGCTTTCTATGTGAGTAACCTAGCCTCAGTAGTATTATCACTGTGTTTGAAGTGCCCTTTCTTTAGCTTTTTCTTCATCTTGCACGCACTATGAGAATAGCTGACTTTGGACTTTGGTGTTTTTTTAAAAATATATATAGATATAAAATAAATAAATAAATAAAGCCAAAAACAACACAAAAGGAAGAAGAAGGGGTAGCAGGTGCATGTTGGAAACATCAGAACTTGGAAATGTTATTATTATTTTTACTACGTCTGATTCCTTCTGCAACTTGTAGTACAAAAAGGTAGCTTTTCCAAAGTCTGACCATATATAGGAAAAAGACGTTCCAGGGCACATGGTCCGGCATCACATGATGTGGTACCCATGCTGAACCTCAGTCAGTGCCTGCTTGGATGAAAGACATGAGAAACCCCTGGATACAATTTTGAAATCCACAATGGAAGTCAAATGGGGCATGAATGTAATAATTACATAATTTAACAAGTAACAGTAAGGGTATCATTGACAAAGCACAGAGATATGGAGATATACCTTAACAGAGTTGCCATCAATTTTCATACCTCAAAGTATATTCTTAAATGGACTTTAGTCTTAAATTCTTCTTAATTTTCTCTACACATCTGATACTAAGTGATGTGTGATTTAAGATATATTGAACTGGGAATAATGGAGTACACTGCCTTTTCAAGTAGTGCATTGCTGTCATGAAAACCAGTTGTCTACAAGCTTGTGGAAGTTTCTAATTCTCAGACAACCTAAGGATTCAGGCCTCCTTATCACTTGCACCTGCAAGGTCTTGTTTTGCTTTAGTCAAGGCCATAATCAGACTCCCCAGTGTGGAACATTTTTTTCTAATAGGTTCACATGAAAAAACAGCATGACAGTAAAGTACTGAAAAGTTCTAGACTTCAGGCCCTCTGACTGGCTATTTGAGGGGGGTTGCAGACTGCCAGAAATAGTGCAAATTGAGTCCACGTTTAGGGTTAGGGTTATTGCTAGGGGATCATGGGAATTGTATTTTTTTTCTCAGACATTGAGCCTTCTCTGTCAGAGAGCTCTGGTGCGACAATAAACTACAGTTCCCATGATTCCCTAACCCTAACCCTAAAAGTGGACTCAATTTGCACTATTTCTGGCAGTCTGCAACCCCCCTCAGTCACCTTGGTTAATGTGAGTTACTTGCTCCTTGCTTCTTGCCTCACACCTCCCTGTTGTGCTGGGTAAGTTTGGAGTTTCTGAACGTTTTGCATCACAACCTTGCCTTGCTTCTTGCATTCCTGGATCCCCTCAAGTGGGGCAATTTGGTTTGCATAGTTAGCTCAGATATATTTCAGTTATTTTGCCTTTTTATATAATAGTCCTCAAAGAGTTATCACTGCTCCCCATCTCTTGTAAATAAATCTCTTTTATTTGGTTATTTATGTGACTTATCCCGGAGCTTGCCCTTGGCACTAATTCCAGGCCCATCTAATGAGTACATGCTACTGTTTAAAGTTATTTATCTAAAATACTGCATTGGGGGAATAGCTTGGCTCCACTGGTTCTTCAGGTGTCAGGGTGTAGGTCTAGGTCCAGAGTCCTTAGTTGCACATCAGGGAGCTGTTTAAAATGGGCCCTGCTTTGCCGCCTGGTGCTCATTTGCCTCAATGCTGGGTCCCTCCTTCTGGCTTTGTTGCACCACCGTTGCACCACCGCTGCTGGGCAGAACAGCAGGATACATGTGTGAACAGCCACTGGCATCACAACAGAGTATCCAAGGTAATGGGGAGGAAATCAGGGCAGCTTCAGTGTCAGAATACTCTGGGCTGCTCCTGAAGTATTCTGGCCTGAATAGACACCATACCAGGGGTAGGCAACCTTTCCCCTTTAAGGGCTGAGGGACTTCAGCTCCCAGAAGCCTCAGCCATGTTGGCCAATAGTCCCATGTTGGCCAATAGCTCCTGGGATTCTGGGAGCTGAAGTCCCTCGGCCCTTAAAGGGGAAAGGTTGCCTACCCCTGCAAGACCCTTGGTTTCCTTTGGGGTTCAGTTCCAGCCTGCCATCCCACCCCCATGGATACCAACATCCATTAATGCTCAAGCCCCATTATATACAATGGCATAGTAAAGTGGTGTGCCTTATATAAAATGGTTTGCTTTTTGGATTTTATCAAGCCATAATGGTTGAGTCTGTGGATGCAGAATCTATGGATATGGAGGGTCAACTGTACCAAATGCATTGAGTACTGTCCAGTTCTGTGTTTCACAGCATATATAGAATTTACTGTAGAGACAGTATCTTGACTTCCAATAAGATATGAGAAGGTACTTTGGCTTTCACTTAGATTTTAATAGGCAGGCAAAGAGTAAGAGCAAAATCTGACTTTCATAGCAATCTGGCTTCAATAGACACCAACTCTGGCTTCAATAGACTGGCTTGTCTTGTACAAGTAGTATGATATCCACCAATTCTAATATACATGGTCATACAGCCAACAAATCTGAAAAACGCTTTGTGGCTGGATCCACTTTTTATGACCCTAATACCAGGGGTAGGCAACCTTTCCTCTTTAAGGGCCGAGGGACTTCAGCTCCCAGAAGCCTCAGCCATGTTGGCCAATAGTCCCATGTCGGCCAATAGCTCCTGGGATTCTGGGATCTGAAGTCCCTTGGCCCTTAAAGGGGAAAGGTTGCCTACCCCTGCCCTAAACCTATATCTTCAAAGAGCTGTCCAGCCGAAACCTGAAGTGTCATTTTAAAAAAGAGTTTACGATTGGGACGCATATTCAAAGACTTAAGCACAAGATTAAACTATCCTGTATGGTGTCAACTTAAGCATATGCTACAGGAGACATTTAGCCTTTGCAGACTGCCAGAAATAGTGCACATTAAATTGAGGCACTGCCCTGGCTCAGTGCTAGGGAATCATGGGAACTGTAATTTATTGTGGCACCAGAGCTCTCTGACAGAGAAGGCTCAATGTCCCAGAAAAAAATACAATTCCCATGACTCCCTAGCACTGAGCCAGGGCAGTGCCTCAATTTAATGTGCACTATTTCTGGCAGTCTGCAAGTATCACAGGTGCTAATTCCCAATGAGGAACTTGAATCAAAGCTCAGACAATCAACTGGGCACAAGAACACCTTCTCTGACCCTGGATTTTGGGGAACAGAGGAGCTGCACAGGTTATTAGAGAAGAATAATTAAGAAGCCCAACACACAAGAAACACAAAGGTCCCCTTTCAAGTCAATCTATAGCTAGATCCTAAGACATGAAAGTTAAGTATAAATTCTGGGGTGCCCCCAGACTCCCTCCCATGTTCCATGCAAATTACTGAACCAGCTTCAGAGCGAGGAAGTCAGTGCTCTTCATTGAGAACAATAAAAACCCCAAATGTCTTGAGTGACCATGAAAATACCATGGTACTGAGAGTTAGGAGGAAAGTTAGGGCTAAACACATGTTATATTTTAGTGCCTCCAGGAAAGGAGGTCAACCTATCACAAGCATGTTACTTCTGTTCCAGTACGTTTTGTTGGTTGGAACAGAAGGTACTACACTCATCCATCCAGATTTGTGGCTATGACTTTTGTGGATTTGATTATTCACGGATTTTATTAATATATTCTCGCTAGGAATATCTAGGTCCTCCAGCGCAACTCTATGGTCAACTCTAATCAAAAGTCTCACTGACAAACCTAGAGATTCCTAGAGAGAACACTTCCACTAGGCATTCATAGTTCCTCCAGCACAATTCTATAGTCAGTGTCTGGCAGATGTTGACCACAGAGTTGCACTGGAAGACCTAGAGATTCCTAGAGAGGTGTTCTCTCAGGTAAAAACATAGTTGTTGTTGTTTTTTAATGTTGTTTTTCCACATTCATGGGGTCCTGTGCCCCTAACCCCAACGAATGTGGAGGGATGAGTGTACAATGACAAAAAGGGATTTTATCTCAGGCCTTTTTTTCTGTCAGTAAAAGAAGCTAGCTGTACATGGCATGTGATTGAAACTCAGGGATTTCAGTTGGGAATGTTGTAAAATATGTACCTTACAGGTCAATTAATATATGAATTCTACAATAAAAAACAACTCTAAGAGATTAAAATGTACAATCTAAATGGACAAGGATTGAGAGAGGAAAGGCCTTAATTTTGCCAATGCCTGCTATGTGTCTCTGACCATCACCTTCTGGTGCCATCACTCTGACATGGGCTAGACAGGGGTGTTAACTTCCCTGTTTTAGTAGCTTCTTGACTTGACTGAAAATGTTTGCTGCTGAAGTTCCAGGACACACTAAAGCATGTTTATGTACTCTTAGAAAGCTTCTCTTATGTTCAAGCTCTTACATCTGTGAACATACCAATGTTCAGACTGTATAAACAACAACTCAATTTTTAGCACACAATTGAGGTAAAACCTGTGGCTTGGTGATGACAGCTGCAGAAACAAGAAAAATCATGGAGCCTCTCGGCTAGATTAAATTTTTGCCTTCCAAAAATGTATTACTGTTCTTAAGTCAAGTCAAGGTGGGTTACTGCCAGGGATTGTGGGGCTCCGTTACCCTTTGAGGGAACACATCCCTCCACTGCCACTCCTGTACCCACTCCAAAATGTATGTGTATTTTGCCTTAATTAGCCATTAGCATTCCCTCCAGAGTTATTCAGGATTCTTATGAAGTATTGGAAAGGAACAGAGGCGTCCACATATTTGGTCAAATATATTCCCATAAAGTAGACCCAGTCTTAAGGTTGCCACACAAACTGATTTGGCTGGATTTTATCTGGATTCTAATCATGCCATCCTTGGCATGTTTGGATGTTATGACAATACGCTAATATCATTGCTGTTGTTAATTTGTACTGCACTATGAATGTACCATATTTCCTTGACTATAAGTCGACCTCATATGTCGAGTGCAGCTTTTGGGGCCAAAATTATGGCTTTTGATATGACCTCTGGATTAGTTGATGATATAAACCTAGCAGTCCGAAAGCATGCAGATGCAAGTAGATAAATAGGTACCACTTTGGTAGGAAGGTAAACAGCGTTCTGTGCAGTCATGCTGGCCAATGATCACAGAGTAGTCTCTGACAACACTGGCTCTTTGGCTTAGTAACGGAGGTGATCACAGCCCCCTACGGTCGGACATGACTTGACAACTTTGTCAACAGGGAATACCTTTACCTTTACCTTTACCTTATAACCTAAGGGCATGTAACAAAGGATCTAAAGGGTGAAGCAAAGGAAAGCAAGGCCAAAGAACTTACAAAATTCCAGCACATAACTGTTTATGTTCACACTAAAAGGATGGATGGATGAAGGAGTAGAGAGGAGTCAGTGCTTCCAGGACACATTACACTTTTGCCTTTCACCAGAGGATGGCTCCTATTAAAAAAAAAGAGTTAAAGTACAGTAGTTACATTGACCTGTGAATAAGTTTTTTGGATCAATTCTTTGACTAAAATTTCTAGACATGAGTATAGACAGTACTTGTCCACTTCATATGGTTTTCCACTATCTTTAAATTCCCACAGCAACCCTGTAAATTGTTTTGTTGAAAAGTGATGGTGGCCCATGGTCACATGGTAAAATCTATCATGAAGCAGAGATTTAAACTCCCTGTTCCATGTCCAGCACTTTAAACATTACTTTGACAATAAGTAACAGTAAAAAATGATATGAAGCTTAAAACATAGTTGAAAAAAAGAACACCACAACAGCTAAAGTCTAGGATGAATAATTTAAAAAGCAGAAAATAATATGTAAATCAGGTGTCCAGACTTGAGGAGTTGGCAATCCTGCCCAGTCTCAAAATAAAGATTTGCAGACTGAATTATTTAGTCTCATATACCTATCAGATTACACCCAGTGATGCATTGTGGGATACATTTGAGATGTGACTCTTGTCTTGAGTGAAACACACTGGTTCCCACATCTGCACAGTACAAGAGTCCACAGAAACATGGATAACATATTATTGCAACAGAAAACTTCTGCATATGTCTCATAGAGAAAGAAAAGGAATTCTTACTCATAAATACCATGAAAACAACTTTTAATAAGATTTTATTGAAAATAATCTTCACAATTAATGATATTGTTTAATGCAGTGACAACTGACCATGCCAAGTGGTCATTTCTTGTCATCTTTTTAAAATGCAATTGTTTTGCAAAGCATAGTGCGCTGTGGGGTGTATTGTTAGATTGTATAACATGCTCCCCCCCCTCCTTAGAGACAAGAGTAAGTCCATTAAGTTTGCTCCTAATGCTGTCCTTTCTGACTCAGATTCCAGAAATTCCATTTGCCCCTTTACCCTCTCCTGGATGCTGCCCTCCTGGCTTTTCTGCTTTATTTTTTTTTATTCATCCTAGGCCTTAGCTGTTGACACACGCAGCTGTTCCTCCTCCTCCTGTTTCCTGGCCTGAGGGAAGCAGGCGAGGCCTAGGAGTGGGTGGTAGAGCATGGCAAAAATGCATAACAAGAGAGGGATCTCAGCTCATAGGGAAATGGGTGAAACAGGTCAGAGCTCTGCTCCTGATGAGATTTGTAGCCCAGCCTGACCCTCTTCTCAAAGCTTCTTATGATAATCGGGGTAGGAACTGTGCAGACCTCCAGAAGGAAACTTTCACCAGGCTTTTACCAAGAAGGAAACTTTCACACAACCAATAGTGGGAAATGTGTGCAGTCCAGCAGCATCTGGATGGTTGCATCATTCCCATATCTGACATAAAGCAAAAGGTAAAGGTTTCCCCTTTGACAAGGTTGCCACGTTGTGTCCGTCTGGAGGGGTGTGTGTGCTCATGTCTGTTACTAAGACAAAGAGCCAGCGTTTTCAAAGACAACTCTTGTTGAAGTGGCCAGCATGACTGCACAGAATGCTGTTACCTTCCCACCAAAGTGGTATCTATTTATCTACTTGCATTTTTACATGAATTCGAACTGCTAGGTTGGCAGAACCAACCCCATCATACGACACTTGGTTCTTGACCTGCCAACCTTGCAATCGACAGACTCAATGTCTGCATCACTGAGCCACCAAGTTCCATAAGACGATGGTTCAAAGCATAAGCTATATCTAGGACATTCTGGCTTCAGATGTTAGCTCTGCTATGGAGTCATGGGTGAGAGGTGTGGGTTCTTTATATAAGCCCTCTAATTTCACTTAATTTTCTTGACTGTAATATGTGGAAGATAATCAGAGCTGGAATAACAATATGTAGTGCATTACATTTTTAGAATAGCAAGGGCATAATGACATTAGCTGAGATCCTACTTCACAGACATAGTTATGAATGTGTAATTACATATCTCCTGATCCAACTTCCCAAACCTACCTTAACAGCCAGTAGCTTAATTGAGTGGTGGAGATCTATTCTGCTGTTGTTCAGAGCATAACAGGATTATGTTTCCAGCCTCCTTTTGCCAATGATGCCCAGTATGACAAGGAATTGTGACAGAGGTAGTCACACCACAGATCACTAGAGGAAGGGGATGGAAATGTCATCATGCTTCTCCCCAAACACCAGCAAAACAACTTCTGCCATTTGGTGTGGCTGTTGGAAATTGAGGTAGGTTGTGGTGCGGTGATTTGCAATTATGGCAATAGTGCCACAAACATAAACATTAATATTGAACAGTTATGAATGCGTAAGTCTAGCTTACACATGTGTAACTGTTCAACAGGATGCCAGATCTATTTTTTTTAAATAATGTGATAACTGGTAATGGCATTACTTTCCCACATGTAACAGTTAAAATGCATTCATCCCTTGGGTTCATTGAACTAAAATGTTTTTTGGGGTGAGTGCATTTGACAGTTCCCCCTCAACTTCTAAATCACACATTTCTAGCTAGTCCTTGTGAACATCTTGGCCATTCCGCTCTGTTGGATGTCAGATCTCTTGAGTGTCACATAGCCTATCCTGCACTCCTCACCTACACTCTTACTTCCAAGTGCTATTGAAAAGCACTGTCCCATCAACTGGTGCTGAAGTAAAATTAAATTCCCAGTTTGCTTCACTCTTGCACATGGAGTTGGGTGCTTATTCTCTGCTCTGCAACTTATAGTAGTGTAATTTCTTGACTTAAGAGTTAATACAGGTATACTTCAGTTAATCAAGTAGGTGTGTCCCCGGACATTGTTTCTTTAACAGAAAATTTGGTACAAGAGGTAGAAACAACATGGAAAGAAGAGGGATAGTTTCCTATTACCCCAAAAAAGAAAAGCGGTTCAATATGTTTTACCAAAGTATTTATTCAAAACTAACATCATGCATATGTGAAATGAAAAAACCAGGACAGGTAAATCTTGCGTAAGTAAACAAAAACATTATGAACCTTCTACAGACCACTTGAAAGCTTGTTCCAGAACATATCCAGGGATGACTTTTTTCTTTCACCATCCTCCACTTTCATTATGATTTCCATTTTGGTGGCAAAAAGCAAAGATTATACTTTTTAAACAAGGAGGTGCCTGGTGGGGCAGGCTAATTCACTTTCCCCTTTCTTTCAGTTTTGTTTTTCATGCAGGCTGTGTAAGTAAGAGATTCTAGAGGCAGCTGCTGTTACTTTCCCTGTTGTAGACAGGCACAGACAACTAGAGCAGGATTGCGCAAGAAATATCTTATTCTTTCCAAGTGTAAGCTTTATTGAACCGTTTGCTGTGGACATGCTGCTACAACTTGGAAAGTGTAAGTCTGTGTTTCTCCAGTCCTTCACCACCCAATGCCAGAGCCATTTTTAAAAATGTCCAGCTAGATGAAGGAAAAGGAGAAAAAGAAGATAGGCCAGTGGACAGAAAGGACTTTGTAAAAATGAGCTTCTTTGTCAGAGGGTTCATTAACTGGGGTATGTCTATACTGTATAACCTGCCTTTCAAAAAAAAAAAGCATCAGGTTAAAATATTTAAACAAGTATAAATCAATATTAGATTTGACCACTCTTAAATATACCAAGAAGTAATAATAATATTACCCAACAACTTGTTATATGCCTTGAAGTAATTTCCAACTTACGGCAACCCTGACAATGGCTATGCAATTTATGGCAATGCTTTATCATTGCCTTGCCTATGAGGCTGAGAGTGTGCAACTTTCCCAAGGCCATCCAGTGGTGTTCCATGGCCAAGTGGGCATTAAAACCCTGGTGTTCCATTGTCCCAGTACAACACTCAAACCACTACATCACACAGTAGGCTCTACATCCAACCAAAATTATCCAGACCAAAATTATGCCAAACCAAAATTATCCAACAGTCTTCAGTCATCTGAGAATAAGTCTAACAGAGGGTTTATAACAGAGATCTGGTGAATGGGAAGAGCAGCTATGAAAGAACTAGGCAAGATCCTAAAGTGTAAAGACATACAAACTAACATGAAAGTTATAATCATCCAAACAAGTGTATTCCCAAGTACTATGTATGGATGCAAAATCTGCACAGTGAAGAAAGCTGGTAAGAAGAATATCAATTCATTTGAGATGTGGTGCTGGAGAAGAGTGCTGAGGATACTGTGGACAGCCAAAAAGACAAACAAATGAGTCTTGGAACAGATCAAGCCTGAACTCTCCTTGGACGCCAAGATAATCAAACTGAGGCTGTTGTACTTTGGCCACAGCATGAGAAGACACAACATTAGAAAAGGCAATAATTCTGGGAAAGATAGAGGGAAGTAGACAGACAGATAGACTCAATATGAGCTCACAGGCCTGACCATAAGCAGGACGTAAGCAGAGCAGGAGAGGAAATGGGGTCTTGGATATGTCTCATCCACAGGGTTGCCATAAGTTGGGGTCAACTCAAGGGCAGATTTTATCTCTATTTAACAAGTTTTTGTTTGCTTTGACTAAGGTTGTTCTAAGCAGCCGTAGGTGCCAACATTTTCTAAGGGGCATAAAGTAAAAGTACTGTAAAATCAAAGAAATGAACAATCCATCAACACCAGAGGAGGGTTTAATTTTCTTGTTACAAAAATTCAGCATTAGTGTTATGTTATGGCAGGTGCAGGCATGGGTGGGCAGAGAAACCAGAGGGGTGGATTCATTTTCCCACAGGAGTAGTAAAAGCCCCCTAACCCTGAGTTACCAGGCAGCAGCCACTGCAAGTGACAGGTGTTTGTTCTGTTGGTTGGGATGGAGAAGACTGACTTTCTCACCCTTTTCCTCCTGCAATCTCCGGCGTGACAACCAGAAGCAGGATCCCTTTCTCAATTCCTTCTTGCACTGGAGGTTGTGGGAGGGGGTGGGTGGGAATGTCAGTCTGCTCTGTCCCAAGCAACAGGAGAACAGATCCCCATTGTGTACAGCAGCTGCTGCCCAGTATATCAAGATTGGGAAGGGGGTTGACCAGCAGATATGACTTTGCGACATAGCAACATAGCCAATCTAGAATACCAGCCTAAGTCTTTAGTCCTTGGAAGAGCCAAGATGTGGAGCAAAATATGAAAGCATTCTTGGTATGAAGTTGTTTTGCAAGAATAAGTGTGTCCCATCCTTTCAGACATGAGGAAAGAGTAAGCTGTGCAGGTGGTGGAGGAATGCACGAGAAGAGGGGAGCGAGGGAATAGGAGGAAGGGAAAGTGAGTGGTGGAAGTGGCAGATTGAAAGAAGCAAGGGAGGGCTGCATTGTGAAGACACAAGGTGAGGTGAGAGATAGAGTAGCAGGGAACAGAGAGCAAGTGGTGCAAGCTGTGAACTGCAAGAAGCAAGGGAGGAGCCTTCAAGGGAGGATTGCTTAGTGGTGGTCCAAGATAACATGGTTAGTTCTGTGACCAAGTAGAGATTTCTTATTTTTAAGGAGTATGGAAGATGGTATTTTTAAGCCACAGTAAACATACAATGCAGGCATGGCCTACACACACACACACACACACACACACAAATAGCAAGTAAAATAAATGGAAGTGAAATTCAGAAAAGGCTTCTTGTATTGGCTACTTCTAACATATACCAATCACAGCAATGAAAGTTTCTATCTGTTTAATATTGAGTTTTTAGTCACTGTAGAATGATCCCCACCCTCTTTCATTGTAAAAACCTTGCAAAACTTTGTTTGTTTGTTTGGAGTATTTGTACCCTGCTCTTCAGCTACAAAGGTTCTCAGAGAAGCTTACAAATGGATTAATTAGATCAGGGGTAGGCAACCTGTCCCCTTTAAGGGCCGAGGGACTTCAGCTCCCAGAAGCCTCAGCCATGTTGGCCAATAGTCCCATGTTGGCCAATAGTCCCATGTTGGCCAATAGCTCCTGGGATTCTGAGAGCTGAAGTCCCTCAGCCCTTAAAGGGGACAGGTTGCCTACCCCTGAATTAGATGGTTCCCTGCCCTCAAGTTTACAATCCAAAAAGACATGACACCAAAGGAGAAGGGAATGGCGGTGGGGAAGGGGATCAGGTCCAGCAGTTGTTCTCTCCGAGGCCAGATGATGGTGGAGGGAGGAAGGGCCTTCTTCTTTTTCTGGCTAGGCCTGATGGAGCTGGCTTGCCGTGCTCTCCCTCAGAGGCCTGGACCATGGCAGATGGACTGGAGGGAGGTTATGATGTTTGATTTTGATATCAAGACCCCTTTGGGTCCCTGTCATAGCCCTATGCTGAAAGAAGCCTATATCGCCATGAGCTCAAAGCAAGCACATCACATAGGCACTCCAAACAGAGTTAAACCTACATTTACAACCATTTGCAGATCAAAAAGGTGAGGCTTAAGAGCTGCAAAGCAGGGCATTCACACCTAGAAGATTTATGAGTGCCAGCCAGGATGTGTCCGGCTGAAGATAACATCAGCATCCATCTGTCCTCTTTTGGAAATTGTCTACTTCAAAGCATAGCAATTGAAATCCTTTGATATACAATAGCAACTCTTCACCTCAGCCTAGGCTTAAGAGTATAAATGCTCCCCAAAATCTCAGGTACAGGGGGTCTGGATAGATTTCATGGTGAAACTGTGATCTCTGACTAGAGTCCCCAGCTCTATTCGGTGCCCTTTCCCTGTCATAATGGTTGAGTCTACCTCTCCATTCATCCTTGGAGCAGCCTCCTTTCAGGTAATTATCACCATTAGAAAGCCTTGTATTTCCTATCCAAGCTAACTACTTTACTCTTGAATTCTTGTGTGTGTGCGTGTATGTTAGGGTGCTTTTGTATGTTTGATCCTCTGTGTATGTGTGTTTGCTTATTATTTTTCTCTCTTAATAAAAGTACCATTCTTTTGGAAAATTGCTGTCTCTGCAGGAATTGTTCTCTCTAGCCCCCTGCATACAATGGGTTCTGATCCTATTATTTTTGAGCTAATTATAAATTCCCGAAGGTCAAGTTCTTATTACAGAGGACTCTCCTTAATTTAGGCTAGGCCCAATTGAGCTGGCCTGCACCCCAAGACCTTCTTTAAAAGCTTTCTTAGAAGCCCATGAAAACTCCACACTTCCTTCATTTGTCACCTGACCATAGTAAAGCAGCTCTTCAAATTATCTGCAGAGATTATATTGCTGAAGACACAGAGCTTGGACTGGTTAAGGCTCTTCCACAAAAAGAGTTAACCATACATTTTTAGGTTCTGTCTCTCCAAAGCAGCTATATATATATATATATATATATTCACATTCCCAGGAAGAAATACATTGATATGTAAAGCAGAGACCATACAAACTGAGATAGAGCAACTCTATTGTTTCCAAGAAGCCCCAATGACATTTTCCTGACCCTCTGTCCCCCATTCAATACCATCTCAAAGCCATGGTGATCTGAGAGGTCAAAGACACAATTCCTCACTCCACACAAATGGTCCAGGTTCTCTATTGTTCTAGACATGATCTGAAGAACATGCTGCAACGGTACCACTTCAGTGCTGCTGCTTGTTTTGACTAGGTAAAAGAAAATGTAGCCCTTTCAGAGTATCTAAAAGAAAGGACAATGAACTGAGCAGGATCTCATGTATTTGAAGGGAAAGCATACCTTCCTTTCAAAACAATTTACCCATCTTTACCATTTAAAACCCTGATTACCCTATATATCAGGGATGGGCCACTTGTAGCCCTCCAAATGTTGGACTCCTGATCTCATCACCCTGATCTATCTATCTATCTATCTATCTATCTATCTATCTATAGGGCTGATAGGACTTACAGTTCCAATAGCATCTGAGCAGGTTCCCCATTCCTTGCTTATATATATATGTATACATTCCTCCTCCTCCACCACCACCACCACCACACACATGCATGCACACACACACATATATATCCATCATAGCAAAACAATGTGTTCCAGAGAAAAGGAAGCAGACAACAAGTCCTAAAACATAATTCTCCGCCTTTTCAGATCTGAGCTTAACTCAAAATGCCTTTGGTGATTACTTTCTTAATTTTTATCCTGTATTTGCATAGCTCAGGGGTGGACAAAGTGTGGCCTGTGGGCCTCTGAGGACCTCCTGAGGTTTTTAAAAATTGCATTAAAAAAAAAAAAAGAAATTAGCTCTCAAATGCCCTCTAGGGGCTAGGAATACCCCAAACATGGAAGAATGCTCCCCCTGTCTCCTAGAGAGCTCCCCTAGCCATCCACAGTTGACTACCCATGGTACAGTTACTAGTGCTGTTGTTCCAACAACTGTAGGAGACTCAGTCACCAAAGAGTAATGCACAGGGGTCAACTTTCAGGGTCAGGGTAGGGATCATATTTCCACTCCTCAAATCCATCAGGGCTCAGTCATGACAGCACTGCCAAAATTTAATGGGATGGCAGCAGGAAAAAGAGACTGGGTTGCCTTTAACAAAGCCACCTTTGCATTGAAAACAGGATGCATGGGAAGCACAGTCAGTTGTCTGGGAGCCTTTCCTAACATGCAGTGATCATTTATTTATTTTAAAAAGGAGGGGATGTAAGGTTTAGCTGCTGTCACATCCTATAGTTTCAATGGTTAGTAACAGGCAGCAAGGGTCCATGTAAAAGATAACACTGGGAAGGGCAGGCCTGCATCTGGTCCAGACCTCTAATAATGAGCACTGAGCAGTAGTTGAACACCAATGGACATCAGAAGAGCACAGGAGTAAAATTTCATTTAAAAAAAAAGATACAAGTCCTATTTAAGTGTTCTTCAAGTAGGTAGAGTACCTGCAGAAGGAGGAGAAGGTTAATAACCAGTTGTTGCTGCTGAGGGGGTATACTTCCTGAATCGGAAAGCCCTTCCATCTGTTTTTGGAGCCCTGGAAATTATGTAGAGCACCTCCAAAGGAACAACCTAACTCTTGTCTTCAAGAAATTTCCCCTCCACCTGGGCAGGGGTGGAGGAAATGGCAATGGTAGAAAATGCGAGTGCTGTGTTTCCTCTCCATGTACGCATGCCTTGGAAAACACCTGAACAAGATTACAGCCCTAGCCTTGAAGCTCACAGGGGCCTGAGCAACTGGCCAAGGTCATAAAGGCAGCTGTGCTTAGGCTCAGCCACAGTTGCTCTGCTAATTCTGCAGATCCATGCAGATCATCTGGGAGCAAACCATTTAAACCCAAGTCTTGTGCTCTAAGAAAAGCAGACATTTTCAGCATCATTCCACATACCTTTCTTCTTTAAGAACCATTTTAAGGTTTAATAATAATAATAATAATAATAATTATTATTATTTATATCCCACGCCTCTGCTAATTCAATCGGGGCGGCTTACAACAATAAAACACTGTAAATATACAATCCTTAAAACCCACCCACCTCTTAAAATAGTGTTAAACAAAGCAGAATTAAAACAGTGACAAAGCAATAACAATGACAATTAAACAACTAAGATAAGTCGCAATAATAGAGCAGACAATCAGCAACAAATGTCTGATTATGGTAAGATTATATTAATTAGGGATTTGTAGATGCTGTAGGCTGTATTTCAGAGAAAGGAAGTGGCAAAACTACCTCTGAGTATTCCTTTGCTGTAAGTCAAAAGACAACTTGAAGACACACACACACACATACATATATTAACTTAAGTAGTGTCTAATGGAAATAGGATTTTCATTACATTAACTGAAATAGAAAAATATAAATTATGGAAGACTTGAGGCAATATACCTGTTTTCTTTTGGCACCTTAGGAACATGATTTATCAGATGCTTGGAGTGTAGCCACATTTAGCAAAAATCCACCAAACAGTGATACCTTTGTTGGCCAACCAAAATGCACAATATACTTGTTGCAGGCTCCGTCATCAGGCAAGATGTTACAAACCAAACAGGAGAAAAAAATCAGAGATGTTAGTCAGATGCCTGCATTTTGATGCTTCTGTCCTTAGTTGATGGTAAAGGGGGGCGGGGGGAGTATCTTTTGCAGGCTGCCAGCCTGCATGTTGCCACATTTAGCAGTTATTTATACACATACAAAATGTACCAGCAGATGATAAGCCTAACAGCAGTCCTTCATCAGAATAATCAAAAAATTGTATAGCAGAAACAAACCTATAGGTTTCTGCATCTTGCTAGTCATCACTTCTTACCTGCCAGCATGGTCAATAGTCAGGAATTATGAGAACATCCTCTGGGACAGCCAGAGTTTCCTCATCCCTGGTGTTGTGCTTTAAAACACCAAATACGTTGTATTTCATTATTACACTCTCCCCAAGCTTGCTTTAAAGCAACACACATTCTCTCTGAAGTGGAATTCTTGCTTCAAATAAATACAGATTTTACTTGATTTTATTTTATTTTATTTGGCTACAAACTGAAAAACTATGCAAATTCTAGCTTGTATTTTCGCTTTTGTCCCTAAAGATGCATGGAGACAAGTCACAGCGGCAGTCAGCTTGGTATATAAGTCACGGATTCTTTGGTGGGACAGGAAAAACTGAACAGTGACTTTTGCTCTAGAGATGTTTTTGTAAAGGCTTAAGGTGGACTAAGGCCCCTCCAGCTTGCAAGATGAGGAACCTTTATGAGAGGGTCTCTTTGTCAGGAGAGTTAAAGATACACTAGAGAAAGTAGGAAGTGCTGTGATAATAATAATAAATAATAATAATAATAATAATTTTATTTAATACCCCACCCCTCTGAGAACAATCGGGGCGGCTTACATCATAAAAATCATCACAACAATTTAAGAACAATTCCCCCCCTCCCCCCTTAAGAAAATATTAAACCAATTACAGTTAAAACAAATTATAAAGAGGTAAGTTCCACCATAAAATCACATAAAAACCATGACAAGAGTACAGGCGGGAGTAAGTATGGCTCCTAAAAAGACCTAATCATAGAGGTCTTAGAAGGTCATAAAAGGCCATAGAAGAAGAAGGAGGAGGATCTTCAAAGGTAAGTAAGTAAGTAAGTATGGCTCCTAAAAAGACCTAATCATAGAGGTCTTAGAAGGTCATAAAAGGCCATAGAAGAAGAAGGAGGAGGATCTTCAAAGGGACTGGAGCCTGAGCCGGTGGTTATTCCGGGAAGGCCTGCCAGAAGAGATCCGTCTTGACAGCCTTGTTGAAGCTGTCAAGTGATGTCAATTGACGGATCTCCTCCGGCAGGCCATTCCACAGTTTGGGGGCAACAACAGAGAAGGCCCTCTGGGAGGTAGTCACCAGTCTCGTTTTTTGAGACTGTAACAGATTCCTCCCAGAGGACCGGAGGGTGCGGGGAGGATTGTATGGGAGGAGGCGGTCCTTAAGATAGCCTGGACCCAAGCCATTTAGGGCTTTAAAGGTAATAACCAACACCTTGTACTGGGCTCGGAAACTAATAGGCAGCCAGTGGAGGGACCTTAATACCGGGGTAATATGGTCCCCCCTGGATGTACCAGATATTAATCTGGCTGCCATATTTTGGACCAATTGCAGTTTTCGAAACAAGCACGAGGGTAGCCCCATGTAGAGCGCATTACAGAAGTCAAGGCGTGAGGTTACCAACGCGTGCACAACGGTCTCAAGGTCCCCTACTTCCAGAAAAGGGCGCAGCTGGCGTATCATCCGAAGCTGATAACAGGCGCTCCTGACCATCGCGTTGACCTGGTTCGTCATCTGGAGCGACGAGTCAAGGAGCACCCCCAAGCTGCGAACACAGTCGCTGGAGGAGAGCGTGACCCCATCCAGGACTGGAGGTTGCAACCCAATTCCTGGTTTCGGGGCCGCTACCGTGAGCACCTCCGTCTTGTCTGGATTCAGCTTCAATCTGTTTTTCCTCATCCAGCCCATTACTGCCCCAAGACATTCATTGAGAGAAGAGATGCCATTGGAATTCGTGACCGACGAACGAGATATGGAGAAATAGATTTGGGTGTCATCAGCGTACTGATAACACCCAGCACCATAACTCCATATAATCTCACCCAGCGGCTTCATATAGATGTTAAACAACATCGGGGACAAAATAGCTCCCTCAGGGACCCCACAAGTGAGGTCCCTCTTACTGGAGCTACAGTCCCCGAGCAGTACCCTCTGGGACCGACCCGAGAGGAAGGAACGGAACCACTGCAAAGCAGTGCCTCCGATACCCAACCCCCCCCAGGCGGTCCAAGAGGATGCCATGATCTATTGTATCGAAAGCCGCTGAGAGGTCAAGGAGCACCAACAGGGTCACGCTACCCCTGTCGATGCTCAGACGCAGATCGTCGGTCAAGACAACCATGGCAGTCTCAACCCCAAAGCCTGTCCTGAAGCCGGTTTGAAATGGGTCTAGATAATCTGTTTCATCCAAGACTGCCTGGAGCTGAAGAGCAACTGCCCTCTCAATCACCTTGCTCAAAAATGGCAGCAATGACACAGGCCTATAGTTCTTCATGTCCAGGGGGTCCAGGGAAGGTTTTTTCAGAAGCGGCCTAACCGCCGCTTCCTTTAGACATGATGGAACATGTCCTTCCCTAAAGGATGCATTGATGATATCCGTAAGGAATCTCATCAATGAACCCCCCCTGGATGGCCAGCCATGATGGGCAAGGGTCGAGAGGGCAAGTCGTCTTCCTCACCTTACCAAGCAGCTTGTCCACGTCCTCGGTACTCACAGATTGCCACAGTAAAATTACATCGGCGGAGTCGGTGGACGCCTCACCTATAGACTCTGTCCCAATAGTCGCGTCAAGGTCGGCTCTTATCTGAGAGATTTTGTCTGCAAAGTAGTTGTTAAATGCGTCACAGCAGGCCGTTGTCGGGTTAAGCAAGGGATTTGGCGCAGGGGGGATAATAAAGGCAAGCTAGATTAGATAGCTGTTTCCTCATCTTAACAAATGCAAACTTTGCCTATAGGGGAAGAAACTATGAATGTGACCTGTTATTTCTTTTAATTTGAGGGAGATGAAAACAGTAAGATATCCCCTACTGGAGGACATGGAACAACTTGTCCCCCTTTGCAGAAGGCCGACAATGGCCAAGAGCAATACAGATGAAATTATCACTACTCATGCTCTGCATAAAATGCTTTTTCAGCACCTGTGGATTTCCATCATTTTATGTAATTCCATCTGACAGCTGGAGCTGGGTCTTTTGGAGCCAAGTGCAGGCATACAGAGCTGGGGTAGCAAAAGAATGGGCCAGTGGAGGAACGGACTGGGATTCAGATCTGCAAAGTATCCTGGAACAAAAAGTGGTCCTCCTTTTCCCAGCTTTGCAAGTTAACAACCCTCCCTCCTCTTTCTCCCTGAGAGTGACTTCTCCCACTACTTTGATAAGAACTTTTAATGGTGGTGGTGGGGGAGTATCATTCCTTTCTGTTGGTTGTGTGGACAACAACCCTCCCAGCCTTGCAAAAGCTGTATTTTATAAGTTACTGCCTTCTCTTTGGGATAATCACTTGTCAAGTGTGGTGAATTAGAAACAGGGAGACCTAGGTTCAAATCCTCAATCAGCCATCAAGTTCACCGCATGATCTTTGGCCAGCCACAATGTGTCAGCCTCACAAGATTGTTTTAAGAATACAATGGATGGTGTGGGGAGAGGGGGGGAACAAACTTCTTGGTATATTGTTTTAAATAATAATAATAATAATAATAATAATAATAATAATAATAATAATAATAATAAATTATACCCCGCCCCTCTGCAGAGCAATCGGGGCGGCTTACAACATTAAAATTTCCATACATATATATTAATATAATGCTCCTCCAAGTATTACACCATGGCTTCTGGATTAAGCTTTATTTTTGAAACAAGTTTAATTTATTACTATACAGCCGACTTCTGATGGCCTTTTCTTTTAAGCAGGCTATCTTAGGTCAGCTACCAGATCCCCTCATCTCTTGTTCTGAACCAATTGCTGGTCTCTTTTTTACTCCTACTTTGTCCTTCCTTGTCAGCTTGGGAGCCTTCCATGCAGGATCTGTGCCATTTGACTCTGTTCATGCCACTGAGCACCATGCATGCAAAATAAATATGAAGTACTGGTCCTGGACTGGAATAAATAATAATAATAATAATAATAATAATAATAATAATAATAATAATAATAATAATAATAATAATAGACTATATAACTGGTTCCACCATTCAACATCCACCATAGCTACCTTTTATAAGATAGTTAGTGTCCACCTTCTCTTAAGAACGAAGGACCACACATCTTACTACTGGGGTTGCCATGTTACAGCTGACAGGGCTTCTTCGCTGGGAAGAGCTGCATGACAAGCAGAAATAAAGCAGTTCACATCAGATGCAATGCCAGAAAGAAACCTCTGCTTTCCGCTTGCTGTGCAGCTGTTAAAGGCATAGGGCTCTGCCAGAAACAAAAAGAAAACTGGCAGGCTGTTTCGTTATTTCAAAGTCTGCTCATAGCTCCACAACAGACAAACCTGTTGGACCAGATCTTCAGGCGATGAAAGGAAGCACAGTGACTGAAGGCAATGGAGCTCTGTCAATTGTTACACATTTAATGGTACAAGCTAACCCATTTGGCTGCAATAGTAGTAACAGCACACAGTAGCACAGCTAGTTTAATAGAGGAGTGAGGTTGCCCACAAGCGGAATCATTCCAGGGGGCTGGATTTGGAAGATTGTAGTACAGAGATGAACAAAACCCATCCACTCTGGGAATTTCAGGGAAAGCAACAAACCCATTTTGTATTTTACACACAAAACTGTCTTGTATAAAATTCAACATATGCTGACCCCTTTATGTCAAGCAGGGGGGTGGGGGGAAAACAAAACATCAGGAACAAGAGATTTATGTTTAACTTGTTAAAAAAACAACACCCTTTTATTTTTAAAAATAAATATTAGTTTGAGATACAGCTTGGTTTGCTCACTGTTGTTTTGTTTTAGTCTCTTCAGTATTATAGAATCTCAATTAGGTCACACTACTATGTTTTCCTCTTCTTCTATCATTATATAATTACCTCCTATATTATAATTCCCTACGGGTATGCCTCGGTTAATGAAGGAGATGTGTTGCTGGCCATTTTTTAAACAGAAAATTTGGCACGAGAAGCATAGATAAAATGGAAAGAGTAGAGATTGGTTCATACATAAAAACAAAGAACGTGTTTCAGCAAAATTCAAAACAATAGGCATATATGAAAGATATGACTTGCCTAAGTAAACAAATGAATTTTGAATCTTCAAGAGATGGCTTGGAGGCTTCTTCTAAAATGCATCCAGGGATCACTTTTTTCCCCATCAGCCTCTGCTTTTCTTTTGATTTTCATTTTGGTGACCAAACTTACATATCTTGTTTTTTAACATGTTGTGGAGAGCTGATGAGGCAGACTTATCTGCTGTTCTCTTTTCTCTGTTTTGCTGTTCATGCAAGGACAGTAAGGCATTCTGGAGGCAGCTGCTTTGTATCTTGCCTGTTGTAGGCAGGCACACAGGTACAGTAGGATCTTATTCTTTACTAGCTCAAGAATTATTGTACGTATGGTTACTGCGGACAAGCTGTTGTAACCTGGTACCAAAAGTCTGTTTATTTCTAGCCCCTCCTCACCATCTTCTTAGTGCCAATGCTGCTAAATACTTCCAATAGGACAGAACGTGAGGAGGAAAAGTGGAGCTGGGTCGGCATAAAGACTTTGTAAAAAGGAACTTCACTGGCAGATGCCTGAGTTATGCCTGTATAACATACCACTGTACCTAAACTTTTATCTTCTAAACTCAGACCCTCTATGTTCTTTTCCTGGAGGAACTGGGTGTTCTTTTCTTTTGAGCCATATTGCATAATTCTAACAGGACTCAAGGAAACAATCACATTGATATTGCCATAGACTGCCAACTTTCAGCCTGCCTTGCTTCATGATGGAAAGAGTAAGGGGCTTTGCCAGGCCACTGGTACTAATGGCTGGGCTGTGGAATGGGATAGGAGAGAAAATTCCTAGCTTTATCTTCCTTCCTAAGTCAGAGAAAGAATTGTCTCATGTGGCCTCCTGCGTGAAAAGCAGGCCTTCCTTTTACATGAGCTCACACTGCCAGCCTACTCCTTGGTTGAGTCTCCCACCCTTTTCCTTCTCCCAGCCAAAAAGAAGGCAAGGCACAAGAAACAGTCAACTCCAGATGGATACAAAAAACACAGAAAGGCCAGAGGACAGGAAGAGGAGGAGGGAAAATTGAATACTGGAGTGCTTGTTGACAGAACTGCTGGCTAGATTTGACAGAGCTCCAGCCTTTACTCAGCAGCAAAGCTTTAAACGTGCCAACCTTACAACAGCACATGTGATACTACATTTAGATTGGTGGTTGGACTGCCAGTCAGGCTCTCTCTCTCAAACTACTTCAGAGTTAAGTTGTGCAGACGGGTAATTTATTGCCCATGATAATAAGCCATTCACAAAGGAGGCAGCTATTTCCAGCACTGTAATACGATCACAGATAGAAAAGAATCAAATGAAGCCACATTGCAGTGCAACTTATTGTAAGATCTGCTGCGTATACACAACAGGCTGCTGCCCCTCCACAGATGTAGAGCAGGCACTCTTCTTTGCCAGGCATGACTGAAAAGGTAGTTGCTTTGCACGAGCCTTTTCCCAACTGCTACTCTCCAAATATGCTGGACTCCCACCATCATCACCAATGCCACACCGACTGGGGGGTGATGGGAACATTAAAAACATTTGGAGGGCATCCAGTTGCTGAAGATTGCTTTGCATAGTAGTCTATAAGTGGTCCAGTGCTACCACCTTTAAAAGCTGGTGTACAGACAGAGATATCCAGGCCTATATGCAGAGTACCCATCTCACACATTACATTCAGTATGGACAGCGGGAGAGGTATGTTCCTGTTCTTCCCACCTGTGGCTGCAGTGTCAGCATTTTACATATCTGAAACAGGAAGCTATTCTAACCTGTTATCTGGTCTATATGCAATTTGTGAACATATTCTTAACTTAGGGAGGCAGCATGGAAGTAGATGCTTGAAAGACTACATCCATCACTGTATTATATGGAGTAGCAACCTAGTGAAGTCTAACTGTGCACCTATATGAGAAGGTTTTGGAAGCTCTTTTGAATCTGCTCAACCGAATTAATGAACCATGTTTAGAGTATCAATAGTCTTGTGCAAAAAATAAACTCACCCAGGATATGGCAGATCTTCCATAGCTATGACAGCTTTCATGTAACAAGGCAGGTTGTGTCTTGGTGCTAAATGCTTACAGCCATTATAGGTTCTGTGTTCCTCCAGAGGCACCTGAGCAGAGATGTTTAGTCTTTTGGAGCAGAAGGGCTCTTGGTCTGATCTAGAAGCAATCGCAACTCTAAAAGAGCTCAGACTCAGAAGCAAGCCTGATCCCAAAAGTCTGAGATGAGCATTTCGATTCCCACAAAACATCTGTAGCCTGGATAAAAGTTGGAGCAAAATGCTCTTTAGAGGGGCGTCTCTCCCCACACCCCATGCAATTGAGTATCCCAGGGTGCAGTTCTTCAAACAGCCACCCCTAGAAAACCTGGGTGAGGGAGAAAGCTCACCATATAAAGAAAACTTGGGGAAAGGAGTTGGGTGGGCTTTTCATTTCTATCTTTAGATATTCCAGGGCAGCCTTTGAAAGTAGCCTTGGACAAAGCCAGAAGGAACATCTGCTTTGCTTTGCTGTGAGCTGATTTGAGAAGTTGTATGGATTGGAAACAAGTCACCTACCATTTGAGGGTGGATATAGTTAAGCTTATTTTCACACCAAGCTGGTGAAAACTATGGAGACTGTCTACCTCTGTCCAATCCAAATAAGATTTTTCCATAAAAGTTGTGGAAGGATGAGGACTAAAAGAAATTGTATGCAGTGGCTACACATCTGTAACAGTGGATAGAATAAGTCACAGGAAAGCATAAATGGTTCTAAGCACTATGGTATAAAATACATTGTTTTCATCTGTACCTCATTTAATGTGAAAGCACAAGCAAGTTCAGTGACTAAACCTTAGTGCACAAATTAACTGGAAGCAAGATGGAAAGGTTAAATATAAGCAAGACTTAGAAATGAGAATGAGACAGAAATGAAGACTACAAGTGAAAGAAGAGTCTAATACAGCTTAACATGGTTATTTTTAATAACAACTGCAAAATTAAGATTGCAGATCCCCCATGTCAATAGTTAACCCCCTTATTTTGTTATATGCAAATTTCTCCACTCAGGTGACAATTATGAAGGATTTCCTTTTTTAACCTTATCACATTATGGAAAATTATGTGGGTTATCTATATTTTAAAAAATTGAATTGCTTAAGGAGTATTTATTAAAGTGGTGAGGTACAATGAGATTAAGTTTATTTATCCTAACAGACTAAAGAAACTTTAATGCCAAATCCTAGCTAGGCCAAATATCCAAAGAACCATTTTATTTATCTTCTTAAAAATCAAATATTTACCATTTTTCAACCTGCCAGGCCCAGGAGGCAAGGGCAGTAAATCAAAACTATTTCAAAATCTAGCTTTACAACACACAGAGGATTAAAATAGTCCAAAACCTAACCAATTTCAGGGACTACACAGAAAAAAGTGTAGTCAGCTCCCTACTAAAAGGTCAAAAGGGATGGAGCCAGCCTGATTTGAGAGGAAGTTCCCCAAAAGATACAGCTGAGAAAGCCCTGTCTAGCAGACTCATGAGCCTCTTGGGATGGTGGGTCAAGCAACAGTGTCCACTAAAGATCTCCAATTCCAGGGAGATATTGGAGGAGCTGTTTAGGGCCTTGCAGGTCAAAACCAGCACCATGAATTCGTAAGCGAAAACCTTCAAAATACTTAAATTAAAATGTGTGGGAAAGAGTTAAACAAATCCCATTGGGCATGCATAAATATTGCAGAAGTCCAGAAATGAGGAGGATTTCATGGAAATGAAACATTTAAGATTTTATTTGTCTTTCATGTGATTTACACCAGACAGACAAGCAATATCATGAAACCATGCCAATTACAATTTTAAAAGAACACTTCTACAAACAGAAACAATGACAAAGTGTGAAAAATATTTTTTAAACTTTCAGTTTATTATGAATTTGAATAGTCAGACATTTCTTAATTTATTTTTTGCCTTTATAAAACAAGCAGCTTAACATAATTACAGGTGGAATCAAGTATTGAATAGTAAGTCAACACAAAGATAAGTCCAATTTATTTAGTTGTTCACTAAGCACTGGACAGTGGTTAGTCTACTGAAGACTAATAATAGCTAACATGAAAAGGATGAAATCCACTCACCAGTTGATTTGGTGTGATTCATTTTATCTTAAAATGATAGGAAGATTTCTCTCTCAAATAAGACTAAAGTTACACTGCAACATACATCAGATAACCCTGCAAACAATAATTTGGTTGACTTTACAGATACCAGTTATATTTAAGCAGATGTTCTATTTTTGCAGACTTTCTTGTGCCTTGGCAGGGATATATCACTAATTAAACTCTAAGATTAAAAAATCAAGTTAAAGCAGAAGATATAGCACTTGGCCTTCAAAAGATAGTATGTGCACTGTACCAAGAAAGTAGCACAATCGTACTTCCCCCCCCCCCCCCCCCATGGAAAACCTAATAGTGAGGGACCAACTGTTAATGTTTGGTGCACATGGGAAGAGCATAAATGAATTCTATATTGGCAGACTAAAGTTAATGAAGGGCAAGCTAGATCAATATTCCTGATACACAATCTCTAAGAAAATTCTTATTGGACTAGAAACCTGTCTCAGTAATACAGCAGGTGGCACTGTTTCCCAAAAGTTATTGGTCATGCCAGCAACATGAACATTTTTTGCTCATGCTGTATTTTGGATAGGACGTGAGGGGGGTGAGGAAACTAATTACGTTTCCTGTGGCACTTTTATAGCATTATTTTACTTGGGTATTGTAGCTAGATGAGAAGCTGAATGATCAAAGATTTTGGTCCAAATGCCCTTTTCTTCGGCTTTTCAGTCTGGGATTAAATAATTAGGCATAGAGGCTATGTTTCTGTTTATAATATACACTGGAAGATTTTAGAAGAGAGGGGCTGAAAGCAGCCATATCTCCACTTGGTTGGAGACAATATAAAATGCAAAGCAAACACACGTGTATGCTTGCATTTACAGACTTCTGTATCGGAAACTCAGTTTTACCAGAGCCAATACCTTGATCTGCACAAGGACTGAGTGGCCAGCTCCAGTAGCTCCAGCCATTGGCTCAGAGCTATAAGCAAAGGGACCCTTAACTTCCCAGAGAGAGGAGCAACAGAAGTGTGGCAGATATTTGTCATTATGCTCCTCAATCCTATGTGTACACCAAGACAATAGAGGGGCTGAGGTGCTATAAGGAAAGAACAGAATCAGAAAAGCAAGACATTCAAATTGGCTTGGGTGCACTTTGCCTGTGCCTCAAATTATACACAGTGAGGAGAATCCTTTCCTTCCAGTAACTACAAAGCAGCTTTAGAGGTTCAGTGGAGAGAAGCTGCTTATCCCTTTCCCTTCCTACCATTCCGAGCTGATACTCCACTCACACACTAGCTCCCTTCTATCTCCTAGGAACTGATATGGAAAAACCGTCACAGGTACCTTGAGCAACCTGTGTGCTTGGAGGCATAACAAAGATAGGTTTCTGAAGGCCTTCGTTCTGCCTACAAGAAAAGGGAAGGAGTTGAAGAGCTCTTGGCCTTTGTTTCCATGCAACTGGGAAGAAGCAGCTGAGCTGTACAGGAAAATGAATTTCTGGAAGTGGGCACAATGGAGCTCTTCCTATGACATCTCTCTGGTTTAGGCACAGATCAGAGAATCTGACAGGCCTCATTTTCAGTATCTGTGTAAAAATAAAACTCTCTGTACAACACAGAAGACCTACAACCAAGCTTACAACAAAAGAGGGACAGTAATTGGTGATTTCCATGCTAACAGAGGGAAGGTGGCTTGGGGGAGTTAGTTACAAAAAATGAAGAGACAAAGTAGGAAATGCAAGATAGGAGATACCTTTGAAAGTTGATTCTCAACCAGCGCTGTGAGACAAAAGCTATCTACCTGTTTTCTATAACAATACAATGAACCCCACTTTAAAAAAAAGAATTAGAATACAGAAGCAAAAAGACAGCTAATGTGGAAGTGTATGTTGCTCAACAGAATGATATTACAAGTGGAAAGGGGAAAAAAATACTGACAAAAGCATTGAGGTGTGGTGTCAAATATTACCAGGGAGTCAACTTCAGCTGCCATACTTTGGTCACATCATAAGGCACGACTCATTGGAAAAAAATAATGCTAGGGAAGGTGGAGGGAAGCAGAAAGAGAGGAAGACCGCATGCTAGAGGGATGGACTCTATTAAGGAGGTCATGGGTATGAATTTACAGGAACTAGGCACAGCAGTGGAGGTTAAGGAGTCTTGGAGATGCTTCATCCATAGAGATGCCATGAGTCAAGATCAATTCGAGGGCAGTTAACAACAAATATCATTCCCTTGTGGCAAGAACAAATTAGGCTCTGTAAAATACCTTTCTTTCTATTGAATTGTAAGTGGATAGTAAGAGCTCATTTCAGAACAGCTTTTTCATCCACAAAGGCATTGTGTAAACAAGGGGAAAAAATTAAATCAAGGTCCCTCAGTACTGAGCTCAGGAAATTTTTAAAATGTATTTCACACTTACCTTGATGGTCCATAGTCTAATCTTCAAATCTTTTGGAATATCAGGCATTTTGGTCACTTTCAGAACCTTTTCAAAGATGCTCTCCACTTAAATGTTCAAGCGGATGTTACCCGCTTGTGCTCTTTCATCTAAGTCAATACAGTCAGTTCCGATATTATTTCAACAAACATGGCTTAAGCTGTACCCTCAGAGAAGGGTAAATGTAAACATGAAATGACTTCCCAAATAATTCACCAAATGTCAAGGCTGTCCAACAGCCAATAACATCAAAAAATCTCTTCCTAATTTTTAATCAAAAATCTTTTCCTAATTTTTAATCTAATCCTCTTTCTTGTAAACATCCTGTTGGCTCAGGTCCAACTTTTGTGTGTCGCTTTCTCATACTGTTGTTCCAGTTTTCATTGCTACTACATGGAGGCTGTCCTATGTATATCAGTGGAATGCATTCACCTGCCAGAAGAAAATGTAATGACAGCTTCAGTGGCTGTTTGCACACTTTGTTGTACAAGTTGCCCTTGCTCTCCTGGTGGCTGTGTTTATTCACACAGACCAACCAGGAAGAAACTTCTCAGGACCATCATTATAAACTTCAGTCATAGCCCAGATTTTTCAATTCTACATAGACAGACACTGCACAGTAGAAGGAAAACATTTTCCTGGTTGTCATCCGGACACAAAAATATATTAATCTCAAAATCTACAATGTGTATTTCAGTTAAGTATATTGTAAAGTTGTTCCATCAAAATTCATTTTTCCTTCTGAGTAGTGGAAAAAATGGTCTTCACTTTTGCCTTTTGGTGGTACCGAAAGTATAAGATGAACACCAATATCACTACACACAGTAACAGACTATATAACTTTATTTTTTTTTATTTTGTGTAAGCTAAGAGGAAATTTATACACTGAAATTTCAAAAAGACCTCAGGCATGCACATAAACCTTGTTAGAGGTTGTTCTACATAGCATTCTCTTTTTCCATAGGAATTTTCCCAAACATTTACAACTCATAGTTTTACTGTACATACAGCCTAAACCATAGCAGTCTATGATTATGTCAAATTTACACTGTGCAAAATCAAACATAAGAATAGTGGTACAACAACAAAAAATGTAACAGGTATATTTCACTGTAAGACAATCAGATAGTTTTGGTCCTTCCAGCCCAAATCAAATTGACTAATACATAGATTCCAAACAATTGAGTGGTTAGGCAGTGATCTATCACTTACTTAACTAAAAAGAACTTATGGTAAACCTCTTGGAAGGCAAAGATGATAAATCCATAATGTTAGAAGTCAGAGTTTAAAAAAAAAAAAAACAATCTTCCAGTCTCCCCAAAAGAAAAAGCCACATCAGATGAAAGCCACTGAAAGACCTACAATATGTGGAGTTTTTCAGTAAAAGGATTTTAATCAAAGGTAAGTGATTCAATCTGAGGGAAGGGAAAGGAAAAACTGATGGAAATACCATGAACAGCAAAGATTGGAACTTTTGATTTTTAAAAAATATTTATAAAGTTTTTTTTTAAAGAAGGACACTACCAGTGTATTCCACAAAGACTAATGTTTACACCCCAGCACAACAAAAAAGGATAAATCTTCAAAAAAAAAAAAAAGGTTCAATCTTCCTCAGTTATTTACAGTTTTTCTTCTAATTATAAATTTAGGATTCCAGTATGTAAATAAATATACATAACTATGTATACCATTCTAGTGCTGCTTACCAACAAATCATCTGAATTTTATTTTTTTTTAATTAAAGAGAGATTATTTTATAGAACCCAGAAAATGGGGCTAGGGCAAAATAAAACCAATAGAAATTGTCCAATTCATTTCATTTTAGTCTACCTTGCCTTGGCAACTTGTTGAAGGTGTTAATGTGGCTGGGAACATCAACACCTTGGCATGCATGAAAGATAAGTCAGGAAGGCTAGAAATCACCTTGGCAGCTTCTTCACTGAGTTGTTCTTCCTTTTTGGGCTTTCTATTTAAAAAAAAAAAAGTTAAAGAAAGGTTACTCAACACTGCTATAGAAAAATCTTCTACAAATAAGTTAACTTCTCTGGCAGATCAAGCTCTTATCCTTTCCATCTTCAATACTGTCTCATCAAGCACTTATTACAACTGCTACAATGAAACTACATGCTGAATTTTATGCAAATTCAATGCATCATAAGTAAGAAGTCTGTAAGAAGAACAAATCTCATTGCCTATTGATAAAATATGGAATTAAAAAACAAGATTCTGCATCCACAATTGAAAATCCATACCAAGTTCTCATGACTGATATTTGATACCCGTGTTAAATATTTCTGAATGCAGTATCCATTTCTGCACATATGGTCTGCATATGTTCATTTTGGTGACATAACTTAAGTCTCAGCAATAGCCTATTTCAAACTTGTCAAATGATCCAGGCATTTAACAAATATCAAGTTAATTAAATTCCCTTTCTGTTCACTGAAATTATTGTGTTGAGCTGCCTTGTCTTGCCCATAGCTGAATAAGGACAGACAGAAAGAATTTCTGCCAATATATTTATTTATTTTATTTATACCAAGCTTTTCTCCCAACACTAGGATTCAAGGCAGCTCGCAGTAAGGTTAACAGAAAAATGTGAGGATAAAAGCATGAAAATTATAATATTAAAAGACAATTAAACAGCAATATTAAAATTCAACTGAGGAAAAGGCAATTTAAAAGCATGTGAACAGATAACACTGAATACCCACCAGTTAAAAATCCCTTCTTATGTAACCAGAAGATTGTCGAAACCTTCCTGAATAAAAATGTCTTTGCCTACTGGTGGAAGATCTACAGGTAGGGGCCAGTCTCATATGACTTGGAAGATAATTTCACAGCATGCCAGTTTAGAAGTAGAAACCTTCCTAATGGATATACAATTTCTTCTAAAGCAGAACCAGGAGCTTGAAGAGGAGGATACACCATTATTTCAACCTCTACAAAGCTGGGCAGTGGGATAAAGACAGGTTGCATACATGTAACTGTAGTTCTTCAACGGGTCACCTGTGAACTCACACAACTGGGTTATCCTGTACCTGTGCAGTACCTCTTTCACAGCATTCTATAACAGAAAGCCAAAATTGATGTTCATTTTGAGTACTGCACATACTTGTGGGCACCATACTGAAACTCTGAAGAAGACTGCTCAAATGGATTGAACCCAACTTACTCATGGTGGAGTGCATTTTGTGAGTGTGCTCCAGCCAGGAGTCAGTCTCCCAACTAAACAGGTCAGCATCATTGAATGGGAGGTCCTCAACGACTGATCTAGCTTGGTCAGAAAGGCCCAAAAACTGAAGCCATACATGGCGACAGAGAGCTACACACTGGCCATAGCCTCACCCCCACAGTTAGCAATGTACTGAGCAGTCATGATTTGATGACCTGCCAACTTGTGTGCCTTTGACTGCAGAAGAGAAGCCACTCTACATTCTTTGTTCCGAGGTTAAGGAACGGAATCATCTTCTCCCAAAGGAGTTGACTGTAGGCCCCCATGCAAACCAAGTAGTTGGAGATCTTGGAGACAAGAGCAGCCAAAGAATAAAAAATTCTCCCCATAGCATTGAGCTTCTTGCCCTCTTTATCCACAGCATAGAGTGCAGATATTATGAAGCTCTGGATTGGGTGGCATCAACTAAGATGGAATTAGGTTTTGGATGATGTCCCAGAGGGGTTATGGACGAATCAACTTTGTAGAGAGTCTCAAACTTGTTGGAAGTGGATGGAATGGATGACAGTGTTGAACAAGGCTTCAGAATGACTTGCATGAGGTATGGAAGCATTGGCAAGGCCGCGGGAGTAGTTGCTTGAGATTGAATCTGTTGGAAAACTGGATCTTCAATCAGAGTGGGCTATTGCTGAACCTTGATATCCAAAGATTTGGCCATGCAAAGGATCTGATTCACAAATACCTTAATATCATCAATCAGAGAGGAAGGGTCCATTGTATTTTAATTATTGTATTTTAATTGTTGTGAGCCGCCCCGATTGCTATGCAGAGGGGCGGGATAAAAATAAAATTTATTATTATTATTATTATTATTGTGCCTAGCTCCATCGGAGATGACTTCCTGGTGGGTACTATCACCAAATCCGAGTTGGATCCAGACCCTGAAGTCCCAGGCACTGTGGAAAGATAAATGGTCTGACTAGCAACAGCAACTGTGACAGAAGGAATAGATTTCCCTTTCATAGCAGAGGGGTATCATAGACTTGAGCAGGTTGAGACACAGCCCTGTCTTGAGATGTATTTTGTTTAGGAGAGATTTGGTCAGCTGATGCACAACCTTGCTGGACAGAGGTGAGGAAAACTGAATGCGTACTGTCTGAATGGTGCTTTTCACGTTTCAAAAGATGTCTTGAGGGGCCTCATTCCTATAGTGGGAGGTAAAGTGCCCAGAACGGCTGTCACCAGTGGAAGAGCTAACATCAGAATAGCAGGATTCCCAAGAAAGAAATTTGTACTGATAACAGCAATGATTTTGACATTTATGGACATGCTGTGGAGGGGATCGATGGTGCTTTCTACTCTGGTAGCATCAATACAAAGAAGCTGAATCAGTATCTGACCAGAGAAAGACTGTGGCTTGGAATGGTACTGATGTTCATGTGGAGATGGAATCACTGGGAGAGGTTTCTTTTGAATTGGGACATGAACTGGAGGAGAAGCTGACAACTGACAACTGAAGAATCCTGAATTTTGATCTCTGAATATGGTCATCCAACCTCCTGTCTTGGATGGAAATGGTCTCAGTCACAACAGTACACTATTTTGGAGTATCTGGAAGAGAGACGCCAAAACCTCATGCAAAATAACCTCCGAGGCAACTTCGCAGAGTGGAGGAGAAGGCTCAGCTACAGCTATAGCTTCAACAGCTGAACATGAAGAAGAAGGTTGGCATGAGGAGTGCTCCTTTGATCCCTTCTTCTTGTTGTGTTTGTTTAGGCCAGTCTCAACATCAATAGACTTTCCGTGAGTTGAAGGAGATGTGAAGACTTATCCCCAGTACTGTCTCTGGCCTTCTTAGCTCAAGTACATAAGGTTTGAAACAAAGTACTTGACTTTTTCTATCTGAAGCTGCAGCAGCTGATGAAAGGAACTGATGGCTATGGTGGGAGCCCCTCATATAGGGCTCGCAGAGGCGGGCTACTGCCAAAATTCTGTAGAATTCTCCGAAATAGGCACTGTGCAGGTGCAGACTAACCCAGTTGTGTGAATCAAAGAGACAATGAAGAATTTTTCTTTTTCACACATAGCCTTCATGTGATACAGATTGATTGCCTTCCACTCTTGAAATAGGATTTCATTAAGACTAAGCAGATATTGTACAGGATGGTTGACTAGCTTGGAATATTAGTACTGTACAAAAAGCCTGGTGGTGAAAAAATGCAGCCCAGTCTCAACATTTTGATTTTTTTTTTAAAAAATGGAAAATTAATAATTAATAATTATTAAGCAAATATTATAAAAAGAAATTCTACTAACTATGTGAGGAAATATTTGGATTTACAGAGCCGTATCTATTTTTGGTTAGAGACCAGCTAACAGAAAAACTAAAGTTATTCTATATTGTAATTTAGAAATAGCTCCTGTTACTGCAAGAAAAGAGTGTCAGTCATAAATAAAATGGATATCCGAAATGGCAATAGCTGAGCCAAAGCAACATCAAAATTTGCTTCTGAAATATATCTTTCAAAAGGCTGAGGTAGGTAGCAATGGACCGGTTATTAAATCTCCTCTCCCGTGTTGATCTTCGCAGCATTATTTTATCTGCCCCTTATGTGAGTAGTCCAGTGGACACAAGGTCTGGGGAGTGAAAAGACTGCCCTGCCCACCTACCCCCTCCACCTTTTTCCCTGGCCAGGCCTCAACATGCTGCTTCAAAGTTAATCTCTTCTCTCTGTTTTTCAGTTTCTTTATTGTCTAAGTCCCCCATAGCATACCTGTCTACTCACTTTTATCATTTTATCCGTTCTGCTTGCCTCAGTCATATGGGAGTATGAATGTAAATCTCACAAGGCCAGGGCATGCTCTATAAACTACAAGGGAAATCCCAGCAGAACAGTGGCATGCTCTCCCACCTTCCAACCAGCAGAGTGTGCTTTCAAGATGCTAAGTCTACATTAAGTCAAACACTGACTGTACAGTTGTTCCATCAGGCAAAACAACAATTTGTATCAAGCACTACAATCTTGTATTAAAAGGGGCACATCTCACATCAAATAGAGTTGAAAAATTGGAAAAAGAGCCCTTTCCCTTGTAAGTCCAATGGTACCAGAGTCCCTTCAGGATTTAAGGAAACACTTCCAAATTCAATCCTTGTTTGATTTTTTTTTGGGGGGGGGGGGACAGCCTGAGGGCCTCACATGTTTTCCACCCTGAGTCTACTTTAATAACGTATTATACCCTAAAGCTTGCACATTTGTTCTAACAATTTGAGCTTTTTCTTTCATAAGAATGGGATAATTTTTCCTGTAGCAATTTGGACATATATCTGTAGGAGAGATGTACAAAGAGTGTCTGATTGGCCCATGAGAAGTTTATCCTGCTTGCTACTAGTAATCTTTGCATTTTATATGGCATATTATGTAAAACACAGACATTTTCAGCCAAGTGGTTTCTTAAAATTACTATTATACAATTTTGTCTATTATAACTCAAGTAACACAGCTTTTCCTTCTCTTGATTCTATTTTTGTGAGATCTTCAAAGCTCATCTTAATTCTATAATATATGCAAATATTCAGTTAAGACTAAAAAGATGTCACACAGTGTGACTTCAAGCTGAAAGAGCCAGAAAGACTGAAGACAACTAAATATTTGGTGCTGGTGTCTAACAATATTCATCTTGTCCTATTCCCACATACTTTCGTCATAAACCTCCACAGAAGAAGCTCCTACTTTCTTGTGGCATTGTATAGACCAAGTGGAGAAAGCATGGCCCGAGGGCTTCCAGAAATGTCTAGGGCTATTTTTCAGGCCACAGGAACCTCCTCCATTTTTTTTAATCCCCAAATGGCCCTCTAGAGGATGTGGGAAGCCATTTGGGCACTTTCTGAGCCCCCACAGACTGTTTTAGGTCCACAAGACCTTTTTTCCAAATCAGTTAACTTCCAGTTTTTAAAGAGACATATTATATCCTCTCTTCTCTTTTTCAACCCAAATCCACCAAATTCTGCTGGTCTGTCTTCATACATTTTTGCACATGATTGACCAAAGTTTCTGCCCTCCTATGAACTAATCCCAGACTGTTTACATACTTCTAAAAGTGTGCCCACACAGTGCTTCATATGTAGTTTGCCTAAGGTAAAGGTAAAGGTAATCAAGGGGGTAAAGGTATTCCCCACTGACAAGGTTGTCAAATCGTGTCTGACCATGGAGGGCGGTGCCCATCTTCGTTACTAAGCCAAAGAGCCAGCGTTGTCAGAGACTACTCTGTGATCATGGGGCCAGCATGATTGCACAGAACATTGTTTACCTTCCCATCGAAGTGGTACCTATTTATCTACTTGCATTTGTATGCTTTCAAATTGCTAGGTTGGCAGAAGCTGGGACTAGTGACAGGAGCTCAGCCCATCATGCAGCAACCTGCCAATCTTGCAATCAACAGAGTCAGCGTCTTAACCACTTGAGCCACTGCATCCCTATTTAGCCTTCCAATAAGAAGAGAACTTGTCTTTCCGAGATCTGGGGCAAATCAGCCTCTAGAGCAGGAGTAGGCAACCTGTTCCCTTTAAGGGTCGAGGGACTTCAGCTCCCAGAATCCCAGGAGCTATTGGCCAACATGGGACTATTGGCCAACATGGCTGAGGCTTCTGGGAGCTGAAGTCTCTCGGCCCTTAAAGGGGACAGGTTGCCTACCCCTGCTCTAGAGACAAGAAAACTAAAAGCCAGACAGACCAGCATGTCACCAGTTCAGCACAATAAATGCCATGGCACTAAATGAACAAAAATACTGAACCAAACTGAAGACTCACAGGAGTACAGAAAAAAGGCATATCCTGTATGCTGCCGTGCACTTCAGGGGCTTAATCTAGTTATTTAACCACTTAAGGACCTTTTATAGTTGTGTCTAACACTGAGCAGCATCCTACCAGCAGGAGCTATTTAGAACAGACCACCAACAGCATCTTCACTTTGGACATTTTGCCACTGACACCACACATTTACTCTTAGTAAGAGTGGATACACTTTCCCTGATACAGCATGAATTTAACTGGACTGCCTGCCAACTCTCAGCCCATTCTCTCTTTTCACTATTAGTTTAAAACATGTTGATGTGATACAAGCAGTCCCTAGGCAGGTGGAAGAGCATGATATAGCAGAAATGCACCAGAAAACCTCAGGGCAAAACTAATTGCACTAAAACCTGTGGAAGAGAATACCCACAGAAGTTAAAGGTCACTCAAGTAAATCCAGGGCACAGCATCTTATAGTCAAATGAGGTGAGAGAGATAAAAGAATCTTAATCCATTCTTAAGTTATATAGGTACTGGAGGGGCCAGGCATACCCGGCAAAAGAGATTCAGATGAGGAGCACACAGCCTTCCTAGGAATGTGGGTATTCATTTGATATCTTTTCTTCTCGTGTTTTGGATCTTGGTGATAAAATGGAAAGGTGATACAAAAAGGAAGTTGCTCTGGTGACTTCTGGCAAACCTAATACATCAAAAGACTTCTTGATTATGAAAATGCAAAGCCATGGAAAAGACTTTGGTTTTCTACATGGAGCTATGGATGTCAGCTATCTTGGCTACAGTTGCCATAAACTTGGTATACTTCCAATTATCCATGTGTGTGCATGCAAGGTGTTAGTTGTAGTGGAAACAGACATGTGGATGGAAAATGTACTGATATTATATTTTTCTGTGGAAAATTTTCTGTGCTACACATACACACATATTTATCCACATTTGTTTGCACTGTTGTACTGTAATCAATCATGTTAGATGGACTAAATATAGGATATGAAATCCTAGTTATCCCTCTAAGGAGACCATTGGATGAACTCTAGTGCTCAGAGGAATGGACTAACAAATAAATGCATTGATAACCTTCTTTCTATTTCTCAGAATCTCTTGCTCCTTGATCAGTCATAAGCACAAGAGGTCAAGATAAAGTGTGCTCTGTGGCTTGCACCTATAGATTCACATTCAACCTTTAGCAAAATACAGCGTTCAATCAGATGTGCTGAATCTGATTTTTCTCAACTTAAATGGAATGAAGTAGTGTAGAGAGCAAGTGAGTGAAGCTGAAGGTACTACAGTTATAATCCAGCAAAGAAAGTTAAGTTGCTGATGCAAGATATAGAGACACAGCTCTCTTTAAATTGTTATTGTGGTGGTGGTGTGCCTTCAAGTAATTTCTGACTTACAGCATTCCTAAGGTGAACTTACCACAGGGCTTTATTGGCAGCGTTTGTTCAGAGGTGGTTTGTTCTTTCCTTCCTTTGAGGATAAGAGAGTGTGACTTGCTCAAGAACATCCCAATGGGTTTCCATGACCAAGCAGGGATTTGAATTCTGGTCTGCCAGTGTCCCAGTCCAACATTCAAATCACTACACCACACTGGCTCTGCTCTTTAGGTATGTCTTTAAAAACAGTGTTCTCTCAGGTTTAATATTTTTTGTTAAATATAAGGGAAGTATGTGATATTCATTTTACATTATTACAGATATTCCAATAAAATAATTTCCACTTTAAGTTTTGAATATATTTGAATGTAACATTTAAACAAAACATGCCAGACCATTATTTAAAGCATTGGAAAATACTCTAAAAGAATGTCCAATTCTACTTTTTCTGGAAAATCCACATCACTGACGGGAAGGAGACAAATGTGCTGTTGCCATAACATTTGGCTACAGCTGGCTTTGTACAAACCTATTTTTAAAGATACAATGTGATCCAATTTGGGACACAGCTACTGGATTCAGAAAGTGTGGCGTAGTGGTTTCAGTGTTGGACTACAACTCTGGAGACCAGGGTTTGATTCCCAGCTCAGCCATAAAACCTACTGGGGCTGCATCTGCACTGCAGCAATATTTTGGTTTGACATCACTTTAACTGCTGTACCTCAATGCTATGGAATGCAGGGAATTGTAGTTTTGTGAGGTATTTAGCCTTCTCTCTGTGAGATATTTAGTTTTGTGAGATATTTAATTCCACAACAGCCAACTACAACTCCCAGAATCCTATAGCATTGAGCCATGGCAGTTAAAAGTGGTGTCAAACCCAATTATTTCTGCAGTGCAGACACAGCCCAAGTGACCCTGGACAAGTCACATGCTCTCAGCCGCAAGGGAAGGCAATGAGAAACATCTTCTGAATAAATCTTGCCAAGAAAGCCCCATGATAGGTTTAGGGTTGCCATAAGTTGGAAATGACTTGAAGGACTACAACAACAGCAGCAGCAGCCAGCAATTAATGTATCAGATAAAAAAACACACAATACATACATAATACAGTATGTCAGACCCTTTTCCTGTTGGAGCCTCTTAAATTCCCTGAGAACCCACTCCTGATAGTTAAGGGACCCTCTGGAATAGTTTGCAGTACACTGGGAATGGGAGAAGGAAGAGGAACAGAAAACTGATATTCTGCTTAGCAAAAAAAAAAAAAAAGCCTTTTCAGAAAGTCATTTTAATGCATGATATTTAGGGTCCTGCTACAAAATGCTCCTGCTCCAGTATTTATAAGTGAAAGAAAAAATAATTATAACTTTTGTTAAAATGAAATACACATCATATCAACATTCTGCAATACATTCTTCCTTTATGACTTTTCATTTCATCTTAATTTCTACCCAAGCAGATCTGGTGGCATTGAGTAAGGTAACTTTTCTCTCTGCTTTATGTAATGTTTTCTTGCCTGTGAACAGACTTCAGAATAGGTGTTTCTTTCTCCTACTGGGTTGTGGTTTACAGGATAAATATTAATGCAAAGTGAATATTTATTCAGCAACTGAGATGTGCCCAATGTTGGAAAACTTATATATAGTGCCAGCAGTTGAAGTTACCTCACCTACTGCCAAGCTGACTATAACCATCCAAAAAAGGTTTCTATACAGCCTCAAATTTGACTTCATCAGCTGCCACAAGCAAAGGCAGGGATTAACAATTTCCAGTTCCACACATTTCTTCGGCTGCCATTCTGTGGAGGAGTCATGTCACATGCAACCATGGCTACGAAAATGTATTTCATTGAATCTTGAAATATATGCAGTCTGCCCTCCATATCGGTGGACTTGCCATCCATGGATTTAACCATCCATGGACGGCAAGCCATTTTTTTAAATGGCAGTGCATGGACGTGGCTGCGTTAGCAGGTGCGCAGGTGCTGTGCTGCCATTAGGAAAAACGGGACTTGAGCATGCAAAGATTTTGGTATCTCTGGGGGTGTCCAGAACGGATCCTACATGGATACGGAGGTCTGACTGTACTCAAAAGAAGCCACATCATACTCATGCTACTACAAAATTCTGCATTTTTGTGATACAAAAATGTCATAATTTGTCTTTTTATCCTGAGATATCCTGTCACTTCCTGATTTTGATCTTCTGTTTCTATTCCATGCTGTTTAACATTTACATGAAGCTGCTGGGTGAGATCATCTGGAGACATGGGGCAGGGTGTTATCAGTATGCTGATGACACCCAAATTTACTTCTCTATGTCTCAGACTATTTCAGTGACCAAGGAGGGCATCTCCCCTCTGAATGACTACCTGAGGTCAGTAATGGATTGGATGAGGGAAAATAGACTTAAGCTGAATCCAAACAAAATGGAAGTACTCATGATAGGTAACCCTAATCCGTATGGAGATAAGTTCACCAGTCCTGGATGTGGTCACACTTCCCCTAAAGCACTGTGTTCACAGTTTGGGGGTGCTCTTGTACTTGTCTCTCCAACTGTCACCTCAGATTGATGCGATGGCCAAGAGTGCCTGTTATCAGCTTCGGCTGATACGCCAGCTGCAACCTTACCTGGAGCCACGGGACCTAGAAACGGTTGTACATGTGCTGGTAACCTCTCGTCTTGACTTCTGTAACACGCTCTACATGGGGCAACCCTTGTGCCACGTTTGGAAGCTTCAACTGGTACAAAAACATCGTAGCCAGACTGATTGCAGGTAAATCTAGGTTCAACCGAATAACACCTATTTTGAAATCCTTACACTGGCTATCTGTTAGCTTCCAGGCACAGTACAAGGTGTTGGTTATTACCTATAAAGCGCTTCATGGCTTGGGTCCAGCTTACTTGAAGGAACGCCTTCTCCCATATAATCCCACACTCTCAGGTCTTCTGGGAGGAACTTACTACAGTCAATGAAAACTAGACTGGTGGTGACTTCCCAGAGGACCTTTTCAGCTGCTGCTCCTAAAATTTGGAATGACCTGCCAGAGGAGACTCGCTAGGTTACATCCCTTGACGTTTTTATAAAAGCGATAAAAAACATTCTCTTCCGGCAGGCCTTCCCAGACTGAGCTCTGTCATGATCGGAACTAACTGCTCATTTGAGCTAGCTCCCCTAGACATTGCCACTGTTATTGAAGGGAGGGTGGGTCGAAGGGGTGGGGGGGGTTCGGGGATTATTTTCTTATTATTATTTCTGTAATTGTTTTAATCTTTGCTGTTACCCACCTTGATCCTCAACAGGAAGAGGCAGGATACAAATAAATATTATTGTTGTTGTGGTTGTCTCTCTTCTGGCCTGTCTCATCTCACCAAATTTATTTCCTTGTCTTTACTCTTTCTGAAAATCCAAATGCTGCTCATTACCAAATCTAAAACTATAAATAATATGAACTATGAACAGGCAACCAACCTGATTTTAATCAAAAGTCTAGATATAGAGTTAAATTAGTTTGTTTAAAAATAAATTAAAATTAGATTTAAATTAGTTTGTTTAAAACTAAATTGCTCTTTGATATTTCAACAATGAGTTGAATACACTAATGCTTACAGACTGTCACCACATCAGTAAAATAAGAGTATTTGCAGACAACAGGTCAGGCAACTCAGGGCCTTTGCAGACTGCCAGAAATAGTGCACATTAAATTGAGGCACTGCCCTGGCTCAGTGCTAGGGAATCATGGCAACTGTAATTTATTGTGGCACCAGAGCTCTCTGATAGAGAAGGCTCAATGTCCCAGAAAAAAATACAATTCCCATGACTCCCTAGCACTGAGCCAGGACAGTGCCTCAATTTAATGTGCACTATTTCTGGCAGTCTGCAAAGGCCCTCAGTACAAATCTATAAAGAATCAGAACCAATAAGTAGGTCTTCAATTTTCTGTGCACTTGGCAAGAACATTATGAATTTAAATGGGGGGGACAGGGGTATTAATACACACACAAAGACACACACACACCAGCAGTAAAGGCAAGGGATGTTCAGATCGAAAAGACTGAAGCCATTAGTTCATTATCCTGATACTACAGCCAAGGGGGGGCACTACAATAAAGCAACTGATCAAAATTTTAAATTATGTCAGAAGAGATACATACCAGATTTTCACTTTTTCTACTAGAACTGAACAGTCAAGCAAAGGAAGTAAAGGAGTATTGAGGTTTTGTACTCCCCCCAGTGGCAAACTCTTGGATTAACATAACTATAGTTATGTTATGTAGTTGCACTATGTGTAACTTGGAATGATTTAGCTTGCAGAGAAATAGTTCCAAAAATTCTGAACATATTTCCTGCTAGATCTTTTTATATCTTTACATTAACTGCAGAGAAATAATTGTGTATCACTTGCAGGAGTTGCTCACTGTATTCTGCATGTGCTTGTGACTAGCTGAGTTGTGTACTGGCCTTTAGATAATACTGGTGTCAGACTTATCCATTTTACATTATAAAAGCCATAGGCAAACAGCAATTCTGCCAGCCAAGGCACTAACTGGAGAAGTACCAACCTCGATCACATTTCTGCTGCCTTCAATTTCATCTATTCCCCTCTGCTATCTTGCACTACCATTGTCACATTGCAGCTTCTGCCTGCCCCCCCCCCCAGTACATGTAGAACTGTTGTATAGAGAGGAGGGAGGCATGAAGAGTCATCTGAGAATGGGGGGCCATGTATGCTGTTGTAGATCTCATTGCATTTCCTCTGGAAGTTTAATTAAAATAATTAAGAATTTGTTTCCTTGTTGAGGTGCTCAGACTCTGGCATCTGCCATCTACAGACAGAGACAGAAAGCAACAACAGTCTTCTGAACTGGTATGAATGGGGAGAGTGATGAACTGACCACTACAAGTGGTACCACTCCAAGTGACAGTTGCCTCATGTTGCCTAAGAGGAGAACCATCCCTTGGCTTGGGACAACACAAAACAGCTTTCTCTCTCTTTTAGTTTGGGCATTTTCTTGGTTTGTAAGAATGACCAAAGGTGCTACCATCATTTAAAGAAAAGTTAATAAACACATGGTTACATATCCAGTGTGACTTGAGTGAAGTCAGTTCCTACATAAATGGAGCCCATGGCTTTTATAGCAGAAGCAGCAAAAACATTTGAAGTTAAAGGGTAACAGATGAAATTTCCTCAGATGGTGGTAGGCTGCTAACATGAACCACAGACATCTCATTACCACAGAGTGGGGCATCATAATAGCAACTGCTCCTTTTGGATGTGAAAATTAGCTCAATTGAAGGACACTGCTTAGGATTTTCAGCTAACCACAATCTGTACTGCAATGTGTGTCTTTCACAGATGCAAATTCCCACTTGAGCAATCACTAGAGTTGTCAAGTAACAATGCACCTGTAAGCCAGCATTAAATCACCCCATCAATTGTCTTACTGCAAGTATCCATACAAGGAGCAAGTACCTAAAGAACCTCTGTAGGAAAGTAGCACTATCTATTCATAGCCTGAAACTTTGTGCTGTGCCTTGTACTCCAGAAGATACAGACTTGCCTTTTTTTTTTTTTTTTTTTAATCAGAAAGGCTGGCTATAGACATTTGAAATAAATAAACCAGCATCTAAATTGCATGTGATCTGTATGGCATATACGAACAAACCTGTACACAGAACATTATCCTGCTTATACAAGAGCAGAGAATATTTTAACTAGGTATAAATTCTCTGCAAAGTAATTCTTAATCAATGAATAATGGTTACTTATTATGGAAGAAAGATGGATATCCCAGTCAAGAATGAGAGGGATGTTAACAGAATGGAAAATAACAGAGAAATGGGATTAAACAGTAGCTTTCAAGGCTAACATCCTTATGTAAGAAATGTTTTCACTATGAAATGATAACACAAAATATAGACATCAGTTAGAACTGCACAGAAACTATGCCCTCGCTACCACCTGTAAGCAATCTAGATTTTCAGCGAAGTTTATGATATATGAAGTTGCGTTTTGGCCTTGTGACATGTCAATGAGCTTTCATCATTGCAGCACAACTGCCAAAACGCTACATACTGGTGCGAACAAGCTGAAAGTTAGAGAGGTTCTGATATGACAAAGTAATCACCATCCTGGAAGCACAAGGAGTTTCATATTATTGTGGCCAAGGAAGCCTATTCTACATGAGGTTTTTATGATAGTCTGAGATCCTGTGCACTGATGAAGTGAAAAACTATCCCAGCATTGCTGTCCAAGATTGTATAGAGAGGAAGGGAAGGAGGGAGAAAACATATATGGTGGGGCTGGAGCTGTGCCAATCAAGGCCTGACTAGCTTGTCACCTGGCCCCTTGCATCCTGACTTCTTCACAACTTTTGGGAACTGATCACACAAGATGTCCAGGAGGCCTTGTTGCAAAAGTGAGATTGCAAATTGCTCATACAACTGGGCTTGCATGAACACTGCACCCCACTAGGATCCACTTGTTGATATAAGAAATATGTCAGATTCAGCTGTGGTCTCTTAAGTTTCAGTTTTCAAGAATTAAAGGATCCATTAGTCACAATGACTTACTTTGCTGATGAGCTTGCTTTCTCCACTGTAGACATTAGCTTTGCAAATGCATCTGTCACTTTACTGGTGGTATTGGAAGTTTCCAGCTTGGAAGTTGTCAACTCGTACAATTCTGGATCCACACCTTACAGCATAAAATCATAATGAGTGATTGATGAAAATAAGTGTGAAATGTTTAATTTCAATTTAGGAAGCTATACTTCCATATTCTGTAAACATCTGAACTATCAAAATTTATTGTAAACAAATCAAACACAACTTGTTAATTTTATCATATACTCCTGACAGAAAATAGAACTCTAGATAAGGCATATAAGATGCCGGCCAGGAGCAAACAATAATACTGAACAATAGTTTTCTTCTGACATCATAACCTAGAAATGGTTTCAGATCCTGAGAGCATGATACACGGTGCTTTTAAGCTTCCACTTTCATTCCATTGCTTCTACAGAACACACAAGTGTTAAGGGAAGTCCTCATGCCATTTTCTCTTCCATTTCAATAATGTATGAGCATTGTTTCAATCTTTTGTCTGGTTTCTCACCTTCATAACCATGTTTATAATAGGAGTAAATTTTGGGAACCAAAAAAAAAATCTCCTTAATAATAATAATGATAACAACAACAACAACAAAGATTATTATAAAGAAGAAAAAAGCTTTATAAATCATATTATCTAGACAAACTGGACAAAAATCCAATCTCTTTTTTAAAAAAAACCTGGCACACACAGGAGTACAAAATAGTGACAAAAGCAAGGGGAAAGGTTTACATGTTTTGGTAATTTTGACAATGACTGCAAGGAAAACAGCTGAAATATTTTCAAAAATGAGTTCTGTGAATATTAAATGGTGTGTATTAGCTGCTATTTTGTATAATTAGAGACATAAACCTTCAATTAAGTAAAAAATGGCATAGTACTGGCGTCCCAATCTCATTACCTATTCCACTAAAAGTTTTACGTTAAAATATCGGTATGAAACCAGCACATTTTGTTTAAAGAAAATACTGTCAGATGTTTACAGAACCTGTAACACATAGAAGGCACAGGCTTTCAGAGGAGGCACATATAGAATAAATGAGAAATAAAGCTTCTGAAATCCCAATACCAGTAGTATATGCCGATTTGTAAAGCTCTAAGTAATTGTGATTTTAAAAATCTAAAATGTCTGTTGATTTTAAAGGCTCCATTAGCATGCTGCAAATAATATTTCCAAGCCATTTGTTATCATTAATTAGTTGACACTGATCAGCTTAGTATAAGATCATGAAATTATTACTAAATATGTTCTAACACTGTTATTATTTCACTAAATTTAACAAGGTGTTTGAAAACATGAAAAGGCATTTTAAAAGATATGAAGGTACTGATTTAAATATTTTATTCACATAGGAAATATTTATAATATTTTAGTAGAAAATGGGCATATCAGAAGCCTTAATGAGACTGAAACACTTTAAGAACAAAATATAGACCAAGCTCCCAGCTTAGACACACACACATATACTCTTACATACATAACCCACAAACAAAGCTCCAGGTTAGAAGCAAATGACTTTCCAAGAAACAAGCCAGAAAACCTACAGGCAATGCTGTGAATTGGATGACAAAATTCTAATGAGAACCCAGAACAAATGATAATGTGACTTCAAAATGATAATTTCAGATAAATGCATCAGAAGTCAAATTGCATTTTACTAGCTGCCAAAAATGCATGTACTAATAATGATCATCATTCTTGAAATCAAAATGCACTGATGGATTAAAAAATTTAAAACTACTTTGTGAAATTATACATTATTGCCATACACTTCATCTGTACTTTTCATTTCCAAATACCTGCATATGATGAACTTATCAGTTCTAATGAAATGTTAAACTCTGCCTTAATCATCTTAGAAAACAGAAGGAATACCCTTGCATACACAAAAGCAAGGGCATGTTCTTTACACCCATAAAAACATTTCCACGGAACAGAGCCCTGTTCTCCCTCCCCCTCACAATATATGCATGAGTATGCAAATAGGCCTGTTCTGCTGACTCAACCACTGTGCTGGACTGGGTATGTGGGAGACCTTCTATTCCTCCTAAAAATACAAAGGGTACAAAAGTTTTCTTAACCATACAGCAGTGCTGCCATTTAATACTTAAAGTTTTTTGCAATTCAGTTTCTCTACAGATTAATCTTTCAAGGTGGAGTAAGAGGTATCTATATTTTTCAAGAGGAAGAAATTGAAGCAGCCTATACTGTGAAAGTGTATAGTGTCTTACCAGATTTTCTCCTGAATGTGCAGTTATTTTCATGTTTAACATGAAGCAGTTTAAAGTAACTAAATGTAATGTAGAGCTACAATAGATTTGTCATGTCTAAAATATCAATTGCACAGCTTTTCTACAAAGCTGCTATGTGCCAGTTCTTCCTTAGGAACATCATTATTGCTAAGTGAAGTTGAAGTTATCTTCTGTAGATTTTATGTATTAAGACCAATGAGACTTACTTCCAAGTAATGCAAAGATCAAGGAAGACATTTTCAGAAACACATATTCAGAAATATTGGCCTTTTGTTCCAACTGTACTTTAAGTTACGATATATTTCAAAATTCAGCAAGGTTGTTCACATTTCTGACATTTTAAAATTAGCAAAATTCACTGTTTATAGTTCTATAGCACAGGTCAAGTTACATTAATTGTCCACTGAAGACAAATAATGTAAGAGGACACTGTTTCAAAGTGAGCATCTTAAAGGAAATTAAAACATAGATATTCTTGTTTGTAGGAAAGTCACACAATGCAGCTCATGCTTTTAGTAAGAATGTTAAAAGATTAAATTTGCAGCGTTTAGGACTCTGCTGACCTGGGATAGTGGTGGTGGTGCTAGAGCTACTGTCATCCACGGGCCCAAAGAAATCAAGGTTCAGAAGAGTGGAACCTCCACTAGCTTGAAATTCAGTGACCGTGTTGGTAGGCAGCCATATAGAAGGTAAGCCAAGGTAGGAATTTATGTGTAAAGAGGGGGTAAGACACACACTTGAACATGCCAGTTATAATTAGTACTTATTACATCGTGTTTTTATAATTAACATAAATAATGCTTACAAGATTAGTTTGTAGTTTCTAAGATGTTAACAAATCAGTGTACATTCGCATGTACATATGCAACAAGTATTCCATCATTAATAACTTAAAAGCTAGCCCATATTTTTTAGAAAAATGGACAGAGCCAGAGAGATTCAGAAAAGATGTGTCCAATTAAAGGGAAACACTCAGAACCATTATTTGAATGTAAAGCCATCAGTTATTACAAAATTTAAGATACCGACAAACTGAATTGCTAGTTTAAGGTAGTGGGTTGTCAGTAGGCTAGCAAAACAATGAATATAAATATTGGTAACGATGGTTTTCATTAAATATGAGTTTTCAGTGGCAAATTATATTGTTCCCCTTTAATATTGAAACAGAAAAATCAGAAATACATTTTAAAGATATTGTTATAAGAAGGCATGATGAATTGACTGAAGTAGTAAGACACCAGACAACAGCAAAAGAGTCCATCCAGGCTTTCCTTCAGCACCTTGATATGAATCAAAGTTCTTACAGCTTTAAACATTGTATAGTATTGTTTTCAAGTCACTGATGTGGCCAGTAATTTATGATAAGTTCAACTGCATTTAACAGAAGAGACAAACTGTGTTACTATCTGCTAAGCATTTGTTTAATTTACAAACATTTAGATTGTGAAGTTGTGTTCATGTTCTTGGCAATTAAACCAGAAAAAAACCAAAAGAATACAATTTGTTTGCCATTAACAAGAAGATTTATTCAAGTAGTAAATTTCATAGCATAAATGAATAAAAATTAAAGTGGACTAGTATTTCAGCTTATATAGTATCTGTACATTTTAAATTTTGTTGTTGTTTTTAATTAAAGTGCACTCATTGCAAATATGGGTTGGTAAAAACTGTGCTTGGAAGCAACCATCAATACACTTGATTTTGCCATTCAGAACTATACCAAGAAGTCTATATAGACAGGACTTTGTTGGGGTGAGAGTTGTAGTATCAAGTAAAAATCACTTAACTATTCCAATCTTCAAATATGTAATGCAGTATTTTAGACCACAGGTGTATGAAGTACAAACTAAATAATGTCTTACCTTGCTCTTAAGCACTACAAATTGCTTTAAATTGGGCATAGCTAAAAAGAAAGAAAGCCTGAATTTCCAAAGTTAAGAAATATATATATATATTATATATATTTAAATTATCAGCAGAGAGATGTCTGTCTGAACTTTGTAGCTTTCTTAACTCTAGCTCTGGTGCTAGAGGCTCTACGGAGAGACGTACCATCTAAAGGGTTAGTAAGGCCACTGCTACTCCAGTCAAACTGGACAGGTGGTAGAGATTCCTAGAGTTGAAAAGTCAGAAATCAGATTTTACAGTTAGGTTATAGCATAATAAAATGTCTTGTGTGAAAATAAATTTGCATGCAAGCAAAAACGCAACATTTGAAAAGCTAAAGAACAAATTTTGAGTTCACAATGAAGTCATAAAAATTACCCGCTCATGTAATCTATAAACAACTATTGTTCATAGTCTGTTCCTAGAGTGCCCAAGCCTAAAAATGTATGTGGACATTCCTGCCAAAATACAGAAATAAGTGATGATGTTATGCTAGCACTGCAGGCATATTCTTGATCAGGATGGTAGGAAAACAATCAGCTTCCAACACAACACAGTTTTATCAACTTTTCAGCTTTGTAAATATAAAAAGGAGTCACTAGCAATACAACTGCATAGATGTAAGGCAACGGTTGGGTAAAAACAGTAGAATGAAATACTCTTTAAAGAACTATTTCAAAGCAGTTAACAGTATTTGTTTGCATGTCAAACTACAGAGATTAAAGATCAGTGGTCTTATGGGCACCTAACTAGATTGAACTGTTAGTATACTGGGATAGATTATAGAAATCTTTTTGGTTTTCTGTAGACAGCATGAAGGTCACAAAGAAGAAGCTTGCTAAATAATGACTTTGAACATGACCTCAGTTTTGTTTTTTGTTTTTTTGTTTTTGTTTTTTGTTTTGACACATAAGGCAGGAGAGGCACAGGCTGACAATTAATGTCACTTTATAACTGCATTAAATATTGGTTTGGATTGTAACCAGCCCCCGCCCCAAATGGAGTTTCCTCCATTTATGGAGAGTACCAGGATCTGTAGAAGCCTCCTGCTAGAGTAAGGGGGCAGGATGATGAACTTGATGTATTTCCCTTTTCCCTTCCAAGTGTCACCTTCCAGGCTGTCCTGGAATGTCTTCTGATCCTTTTAGTGAAGCTTTTCAAGAGAAACAGAGGGGTGCAGGAATGAGCGATTGTGTTTGGGCACTTCCTATTCTTCCTCCACCATGAGCTGAATTCTTCAGAGTGCAACTCTGTATCCAAGAGCCCTACTAGGATTTGTTTTTGAAGCAACCCCTTTGGATTTTAAGGAAGTTCATTCTATGAGGGGAAAAAGAAAACTGTACTGGCTCTTGAGATTTTAAATCAATTTTATTTGCAAAAAACAAGACCATCTGTAGATTCATTACCATCGTGAGACCCATCTCGTTTCATGTGTTTGTGCTACCCCTACCCCACCACTTGCTGCTTCTATTATCTATACTTCAATATATTTACAGAGAACTATAGCATCTCCCTCTCACAACAAGGCAGCATGCAAACCTGCGACAGAATCAAAGCATGGTAGCAGATTGTTCCATAAAATTCAACCTCACTTTCTTCTGGCATAGTGATTAGAATTTGCAGCACAATATAAAAACAGTGTAGTGGACAAAGGCAGATTTGTCTTATTCTTGTACTATTATACAAGATTTCAAATATACCTGAATATATTCAAGAGTTTGCTTTTCTGAAAGTTTAACATTGCACAACAGACTGCTACATATGAGGGAACATAATCCCTTATATCCAGTAACCTTGAAGAAAAGCCTCCTCCTGCAAATGCACTCATGGATGAGGATCTCCTAGCCTGCCCTCTGCTGGGAAGAGCACAGTTCAATCACATTGTTCATCCCTTTGGACAAAGCTCAGGAACCTACCCACTTGACAGACATCTGGTGATGGCTATGAAAATTTCCATGCCAGCATCAGATACATTTGAGGAAACAATGGTAAAGAAATTGTTTACTATCATTCATTGTAAGGAAGTTCTGGACAACATGGTTTTGCAGCTAGTAGTAAAGAATGAAGTTACTAATTATGCACATTTAAAAGCCAGGGTTCTTTAATTTAAAAAAATCTAATATTTCAACAGGAGATGGCTGCAATGTTTGTTCAAGTTAGAAAGAGAATACAATACAGAAATTATTTTACTATACCAACATCTTGTAGGGCATGTACTGCCTAATTAAAAGTGCTCCTTCCCAGTGAAGCCTGATCTGATCACCTCACTCATTTTGAGTATGTTGCTATCTGGATATTTAGGAAAAAACAAGCTACAAAATAAATATCCCATAAACTAAATGAAACTCCAAGCCCATTATATTTTAGTTATGTTCTTAACCTTAGAAGTACATTACAGATCCAGCCCTTCCTTTACTTGCTCCCACAGTGGAGGAATCTCATACTGAATATGCAGGTGAATATGAGGTGACAAGGTCAGTTTTAACAATGCAGGAGGAGAAGGATGTTGCCTACAGCCAAAGTGAGTAGATAACTGTATGAATGAGTACTGGAATGTAGTGTGAGAACCAGAAAGGAGACTTGATGAACGGGCCAAGAGAGCCCCCATGAACTTGTCACATCATTTCCATATCCACAAAGTTTGGCATTTCTTTTGCCATTCTTTCACACACAGCCTGTATATAAGTCTGTCCCTGGACCCTCCAATCCACACCATGCATCTGATGAAGTAGAGTTAAGTCTATGAAAGCTCATGCTACCAGCTTCTTTCAGTTAGTCTCAAAAGTGCTACAAGATCCCTTTGCACACTGATTCCCCAGATTAACACAGCTAGGTACTGAATTCTACTGAATATGCAGTTATAAAAATTGATGGTTTGTAACTGAAACACAGCATTTCTTTCAAATGCGAAAAGTAGGAGGGTTGAAAAAAATCTCTATATGTAGTTTTTAAATTACACCAAGAGTTTTAAGGGAGGACAGACTCAAATTGTTAAGAGACCAACCAATCTATTAGAAACTTTGATGTTAAGATTCAGTGCATGGTGAGAGTAGCTTTTTAAAAACTGTAGTAAGTATGAGGAGGCATCTACTTCTTGAAGCAGAAGAGAGTGTTGGCACCCTTTATAGTTATGTGTCACCTCATTTTGGGCAGGCAATTCCAGACTGATGATGAGAGTTAGTTACATGCTATCCCAAGATAGCATGCAGGAACACAAATAAAATAGAGATAATGTTAAAAGAAGCAACAACAAAAAAGGATAGGATAGAAACACAAACAAAAAGTCCAAGAGAATGAGCATATGAAAGTGTATTTGTATTTGTCAGACATAGACCCATAGCCCATCCTGTTCATGATGCTTCTCTATTTCTCTCTCTCTTATTTTCTTTCTTTTTATTACCTGGAACTGATCAGGTGTACACATATTCATCTCTGGTGATACAGGGGGAGTCTGTCCTATGGAAGCTATTTTTTCTGCAGCAGATATTGGTTTCAGGGGTTCCTTGGTAGGCTCTAACATACCCTAGAAATCAAGACATCACAATGCAAGTTCTGTTTTATTATCAAGCTGTTGGAACAACAATAAGAAAAATCCTTAAGCAGTGATGGGGATCATACTGCCCTCCAGATGTTGAAGTGCAACTGTCATCATCACTAAGCAGCACTGCCAATTATGAAGGATGATGGGAACTGGCATCCAATATCAAATCACCCACACATGTCCCACTCCTGCTCTAAAAAATAAAAAATAAAAATACCCCTTGAAAATAAAAATACTATCTGATCCACTTTGAATACTTCCTTTACTGATTATTTAGCATTTTTAAAAGCCTGGAAATAATGTTAGCATTATCCCATCTGGAAAATAATGTTATCATCTTCTGAAGTTATTTTATAGTGAGAGAAACATCTGCCAATTACTGCAGTTCTTTAGTTCCAGTTTGGTGGTTTGGACAGTATATAATATATATATATATATATATATATATATATATATATAAAGTAACAGTGCTTTCTATGAAACAAGCTATTCACATTGTATACTATAATATGTTCAGCCAACATCCTTTTATACTCCTCTATTTCAATGTACTTTACTGTAATTGCTGCTTATATGTTACTGAATAAATATACATTGACACAGGCCAGAGGTGCACTGTTTTGGCTTTATAACAACTTCAGAAGAAAGCATAAATATACAGTAGTACAGCCAAAGGCAGAGTTTTTCTCTAGCTGTAAGAGACGTCTGAAAGGACAGGCAAAAAGACAAAAATTTGCAATTGTTCTCAGCATCATCTGAATTGCCAGAGTTTGTTATTAAAATCATCTGGCTGAAGATGGAATATAATTTTACATTATGGGAAAACATAATTCATGATTCAGACGTGCTCTCTCCTCCCTTTCCCCTCTTACTCACTTTCTCATTTGTCACTCTACAATAAACCAGAAGTGAAAATCCAGGTAAAAATGTGCATTTGTTTTGTCTGGAGGCAAAACTGTAGTAATCATAATTTGTCCTATTCAGATGCCAAGACAAAGTGTACATATTATGAACCAGGGCATGAGGGAAGAAATTGGAATATACAATTAAGAAATAGGCCTTTGTTACAGCCCCAGATCCAAAATATGGTTTGGTTGTGACAAATAACTGTGTAAGAACAGCCTCCCTGGATCAGATCAAAGGTGTATCTAGTCCAGCATTCTGTATCCTCAATAGCACACCAGACAGTAATGGGAAGCCCACAAGCAGGACATGAAAGCTACAGCCATCTCACACTTTATCCTGCAATGAGTATACAGTAGCATACTGCCACAGTGTAGCCCTATCTTCCCAGCTCTGGGAATAGTGTAGAGCAGAGGCTGGAATCATGCAGCTCAATAAATCCCTGATATATCATTCCTTTAAAATTTGATGGAGTGTAAAATAGGCTATAAAAGTTAGTAAATGTATCAAAATTACAATAATTTCTGAATGGAAATTAGAATGGAATGGAAATTCTAGATGGAAATCAGGAAATTTTAAATGGAAATGCATAAGCCTCTTTAACTTACCAGTCCTGCTGCATACATGGGAACTATAACAGGTTGCTTCTTGTTTCCTGTGAAGAGCTAAGGTAAAAGATATTTCAAAAGAATTAGAGTGAAAGTATTTTAACTGGAAAGTTATCCAGCTAGTCCCAAGGGCCTTGCTGGAAAAAGGGCTGCTATCATTTGTTTACTTATAAAATTTAATTTAGGAATACAACTGCATTCTGATCTGCATGCCAATAAAACAGAGAAAAAAGAGTGGAAGAAACAGTGGTTTTAATGATAACTCACAATGTTTCTGGTGTCGATTCCCAAGGAGCAGAGGAGCTTTTTGTTGCTGTGGGAGCCTCCCCATTGATATTTCAATCCATAAGCATCATGGATATCTTGAAGCTCTGCCCAAACATCAAGCAGTTCCCTAGAGAGTCAGTTATATATCCAGTGAAACAGTGGACGGGAAATGGTGGCACTCAGCAGCTTCAAACACTTTATTCTGACTCTTTAAGTGACCAGCCTATTAAGAAGTCCCAATTAAACTCATATTCTAACCCCAAAACTCTAGGGAAGTAACAATGGGATACGTTCTCAGAGCAGTTTTTATTCCAACGTATAATTACAAGATGTCTGTAGAAAATAGAATGGTATTCCCCTTTAATTTTACATAATAAATAATGTGTATGAAGAGTTTATAATAAATCACAACCTAATTAACTGCCTCATTTGTACATAACTTGAAGTACACAAGAAACCACAAAACCATTAATCCTTGACAATACAAACAATGATACATTTTTTAAAAAACAAAAAGTAAAGTACAAGCAAGCAAAATGTGTTGCTGTTTGGACTCACTGAAATATTTCCAATGTAACATCTCAAAAAACATGAATGAAAACTTACAATCTTTTCTCTAGGTATCTGGCATATTAAATAAAATATACCTTTCTGATGAGGCCTCCTTTGTTCTTCCAGGCTCATTACCCACTTCCAACAAGAGATTCAAAGGAGCTATCTCCTCTTCCATTTCAGAAACAGGTACAGAAGGAAAACAGGCTTCAAATATTCGTTCTAGACGATTTAGGAGCACTATCTGCATCAAGACACATAAAACCAAATGGCTGAAAATTATGCAGATCAGTGTTTTTAAGAGTTAGGGAAGATGAAAAAAAAGAAAAGACAGCCATGAGGTATTAATTTCAAGCACAGATTCAATGATTACAAATACAAGTAATTTAAACTACAGTAAAAGGAAAATGCTTTATGAAACTGATAACCAGTAGCCCATAATTCACCCCCACCCCATGCTACATATCTGAAGAGGGGCTGAAGATCATCTGTGCTACAGCTTCCACAACTGTGAGTATATCATATTTCTAACTCCAGACTTGGAGCTAGGGAGAAGCTGCTGCCTGGTCATACCCAAAGGTGCAATATAAACTTAGGGGGGTTGCAGACTGCCAGAAATAGTGCAAATTGAGTCCACTTTTAGGGTTAGGGTTAGTACTAGGGAATCATGGGAACTGTATTTTGTGGCACCAGAGCTCTCTGACAGAGAAGGCTCAATGTCTCAGGGGAAAAAAACCAGTTCCCGTGATTCCCTAGCACTAACCCTAACCCTTAAAGTGGACTCAATTTGCACTATTTCTGGCAGTCTGCAACCCCCCTTAGTAACAAAGAAAGAGGCAATTTCTTTTCCATTACTAAGTCCTGGTGGACAAGTCTATGTGCTGTTTCCACTATATAACCTTTGCTTCTTGTTAAATAATTTTTCTGTGGAACATACTTCAGCAAGAATTTTGGACTGCTTCACTTCTCACGTAGATAAATAAGGATACAAGCCAATGCCAGCTATATTCCATTGATTCATCTTGCACTAAAATCAGTTAATGAAGAGGATTTAATTCCTTCTTTCCATTTTGCTGCCTTTACTAAATAACTTGTTTCAGTCATATGTAGAAAAATCAGGGGTATATCTGCTTCCAAAATGAGCTGTATCTACTGATACAGTAGCTGAGAAAATACAAATCTAAGAATGAGGTTGATCATGGATCTTCCTATGGGAGAATGGGACTAACATTACTAGAGCAGAGTAGAAAGTAAACATGCTGCTATAAACCGAAGCTTTTACACTTTTTACACTTACATTTATAACTCTGAAGCATTATCACAACCTGGACTGCAATCCTACACCACTTTTCCTAAGAGTAAACTCCACTGCAAGACATACCTCTGAGTAAACATGTATGGCTGTGTACATTATATGTAGGATTCTTCTGGAAAAAAAAAAGGTATTTGCACTTTCTCCCTGCCACCAGAAAATCTTGCTAAATCCAATGCTACCCAAGCAGGTGGTGTTGCGTTCACACTCACAATCAACAACCTCTGCCTTTACCTTTTATTTAAAAATGGGGAAATTTCTAGTAAAAAAAAAAAATAGGCCTAGGCATCACTTTTAATTTCCCCATTACAACATTCTGTGCAGCAATGCCAATAAATGCCTCCATCACATATAAGCTCCACAAGCTATAGTTACTATTATAGTCCTGAATGAAAACAAGCATGGAAGCCCCTTTCCAAACTAGGCAGTAACTGTTATTAGCTACATTATTTTTATTTTTCAGACTACTGGACTTCAAAAGTTTATTTATGCAACTTATCCTTTAAGACAAGGGCAGTCATTCTGCAACCCTCACATTAATTTCAAAAGTCCTCTTGAAGCAATCACTTCATATCTCTGATGTGTCCTTCCACTTAACCCCCTGGGCAGGAAGGATGGAAGAAGGAAGAGATCATGGCGCTACCAATACGGATCCCCCATATTACCTTTGTGGATATGCAGCCTCCAACATTAGAAGGGCCCCTCACTTTTGCTATGGAGCAGTCACCTCAGTGAGGGAATCAAAGAAGTGTGAATTATTAGAATTATGAAGTGAGATTCCTCATCACTCTTCTTCCCAGCAAGTTCACATTGCATGCCAGAAACACTAATTTGACTGTTAATTGAACTGTAGGACTTGGAAGTCAGTGAGAAAAATCAGGCAAAAATACTTCCTGTGAATGAGGTAGAAAATGCATCTATCTAGTTTTCCATGATCTCCGCTTCAACACCTATCCCTCATGGCATAGCGTACCTCAACTACTAACAGCATTCTACCAGAGACTCTGTTTATGTCTGCAGTTTTATGCTCTTTTTCAAGGTAAAAACCCTCTCTCTCCCTGAAGTAGATAAAGCTATACAAAACAAAAATTAGGCATTCCACACACCACAGCCTCACTCTGCCTTCTTCAAATAATGGTCAATGCTATCACTACTGAGCATGCTTTCATTTCTTCCAGATTTCTCTATGTGTTGCGCTATAATGAAGCTTTCATTTTTTTGTTTTTAATTTTTTTTAGTTTGAATTAGTCATCATTTAAAACAATTTGGGTAGACTTTTAAGGATACAACGCAAGCTCTGCATAAATTTTGAAAAATAATGTAGAAGAATTGTTCAGATAATAAATACTCCCAGATCATCAACCTCAACATTCCTAACTTTCCTTAGTTTTTTATGCCGGCTGAAAATCCTGTCTTCTAATTTAGTGGATTAAGAAGTGGATGCTTGGATAAAATGCCAAGGTCTTTCCTACTTGAGTCCCTGTTGCTGCTGTTGTTTTTGGCACACACCATTGCACTGATAAAGCATCAAAACATTGATGTAGCTCAGTCTAATGCTTAAAAAAACCCCTAAGTGCGCGCACACACACACAGTATAGATGAAGAATTTATTCAACAGAAAGTCAATATGTTGTACAATGTTGTACCTTTTCAAATAAGAAAAATCAAACCATGTTCAAAACATGGAAGTGTGTTATTCTTTACTCCTTTACAAGTAAATCATTGGCAAAAATAAATACTTGCCTCCTACCATACTGATTCGAGGTGAGACTTCAGCAATATTCTGGAAGCCAGGAGTGAAGAAGTGACAAGGTCAGAGGCAGCAGTGTCTGTGCATAAGGGAAGCTAGATAAGAAAAAGGGGGAGTACAAACAGGATAGCCACAAGCTGAGGAGAAGTGGATAGGAATCATAGTTGCCATGATGTAAGAAAAGACAAGAGGCAGGAACTGCCAAAAGGCATAGTGATGGCTGCCAACTTGGATGGCTTTAAAGAGAGGATTAGATAAATTTGTGGAGGATGGAGTCATCCATGGCTACTACTCAGTATGAAAGGCAGGATCTCTGCAAGAGAGTTGCTGAAAAACATAAAATAGGATGCAGCTGCATTCATGTCCTGCTAGTTCTTGTTATTTATTTATTTATTTTGCAGGGAGAAGTTGAAAAAACAGAGCAACCATGAAGAGAGAGTGACATTAGCAACAATAATGTGAATATGTGTGTGCGTGTGTTTCCTCTCAGCCCTGTGCAAATGACTATGCACATGTGCATGTGTCAAAGAGACTGGGTCAGCAAACAAAACTACACTGGGGTGACATGGCTGACAGAGAAGGGGCAGCGGTTTGGGCTGGCAGAGAGAAAATGAGCACACTGAAAATTTGTTGAAAAAGAATGTATTTGAAGCATACTGTGTGAGTAATGAAAGTGTGAGAAATAAATTACTCTCACACTCCTATTAATTTAAGGAAACATACTAATTAATTTTAGGCCATGCAGAATGCTGAACATCTCTCACTACCTCTCTTTTGCCAGCTACACTGGCAGCCTTAGATCCCAGATCATCAACCTCAGAGGCAGGGGACCTGGCGCCTTCCAGGTGTTTTACAGAGGCAGGGGACCTGGCGCTTTCCAGGTGTTTGCCCCATGTTTAAGGAAACTGCTCTAGAAAAAATTATGAAATCTATCTGACTCTGGGGGAATTTACACACAGACACATGCTTCCCAGAGCTGCAAAGGCTTCAACTTTTTTTTAAAAAAAAAAATCCCCATTTCATAACAAACTGATGCAGCTATTCAGAAAAGTTACCTTTTCGACCCTCTAATCTTTTACAGGCTCCCTCAGTTTGCGTCACAGAGTGATTAGGGGCATGAATAATCCAGTGATGCCCTGTAGGTATTCCTGCCCCCAAATTGTCACAATGTCCAAGTTGTATGATGTTTTACCAGCCTGATGTAAACCTTCTTATTGGGACGGGGGGGGGGGGGGATATTTTCTTTGCATCACTTTCAAATGCTTATTTTTCAATAACTCATGGCATTTTAAAGCTTTATACAGTGAAATGCAATACTACTCTGCTAAGAAGTAAGCCTCACTGAATTCAGTGGGACTTTCCCATCACACAGAAGCATATAGATAATGCAATTTCAATCTTCAATCTGAAGTATGACCTAATGAGAGACTGTGTGGATGAACTAAGTTCAAAATGGACGAAAAGCCTAACTGCAACAGAGCAAGGGGTTCTCTGGGAAGCAACAGGAGGTGCTGCTGGTGTTTCCACATGATGGATACTCTTGGCATGGACGGGCAACAACATATGTACAACATATGTATGTCAGGCAGAAAATGTGATAAACATGGCTGGAAAATGCTCCAAAGAAGTGACTGCAGTTGCTTCAAACTTATATTGTATCTTTCATCACATAAAGGAATATGTGATGTTGATGGAGGAATGCTAAGCAATGGTTACCAATGATTGCATGTACTATGCAAACTACAGATGAGAACATCCATATCAGGCACAGATACTGTAACTTTTGCCTCATCTGGGCACCACTGTTTCTCTAATAATGTTTTGAAAGAGCTGCAAGACACACCACCTCTGGGAAGCTTTTGATGGTAATAGTTTTCCGAAGCTGTTTTAGATTGCTACTGTTACTAGCATGTGCTTGCTATTTTCACTTTAAGTACAATGCTGCCTATATTATTATACCAATGAAAAACATTACATTGAAATTGCCCTTGTTTGATCCTGTTGCCCTTGCATGGGATCATGGATAGGCACTTTCAGACCAACTGAAGAGTGGTATGTGAGAAATGGCCCTGAGTCCAATGGCCTTCTTCTGTTTGTTGCCAGCTCTGGTGCAGGACTTTGCAGAAGTTCTTTACAATTCCTTTTAATGGCCCAATAGACTGTAGCTTTTCATAAAGGTTTGTATAAGAGTTCACAGAATAAGTTGAATGCATTTTTGTCTTTTGGGCATTGTTAGTGAATCAAATCCATTGTTTTTGTGAAAGTATGAGACCTCTTGTCTCTACTGTGAAATTTACATTAATCTGCTTAAGATTCAGTACAACAGATGTAATATCTACAGCATATCACTCCTATCTTCAATATGGTCTCATATAAAAGCATGATTAAAGTTTAACTGCTATCTGTCAGGCCTTTAGACACTGGCTAGTTTTCAGTGAAGTTAGCATTATTATCCACTGCAGATTACATCAAATTCCTTTCCATCAAGTGAAGTGGAGGACGGTCAAGTTTCAGAATAAGCAAGCACTGTGAGCAAGTACATTTCAACAGTCCAGTGTTAAATTATGCTTTCATCTCAAAATTCTAAATATTCCAGGAATAATTGATAAAATATGAAAGCCATTAAGATATATCACAGCTATCATAAGAGAAGCTAAATTTATTCTCAGCAGCAACATAAATTATCATGCGTGTGTGTGTGTGTGTGTGTGTGTATCTATCTAAAGGAGTACAGGTGGATTACATTGACAGGGGAATGCTATGAACACTTATCTGGGAGTAAAGCCATTTAACACATTAGCCACGCTTCACCTGACTGCACTTTGTGCACCTACTAGGGATTGTCCAGATCTACAGCTGGCCCTCTGTTTTTGTGGGGGAATCTGTTCTAGACCCCCTCCATGAAAACGAAGATTCACCAATATTCAAGCCCCATAGGCTTGAATGGGGCACGCACCCCACTGAAATTAAAGGTTGCCCCTCCATGAATATTTGAGTTCGCAGATCTCAAGTCCATGAGAATGGAGGGGCGACTGTACTTCCATTACTGCCCTTCATGGATTCTACTCTCTCTTGAAGACCCTCTCGAGGTTTTGAGATTCATCAGAACATTTACTGTGGCACAAAGGTCTGTAAATCAGAGAGGCATTTACTATAGGAAGGGGGTTTCATAGAATCATAGAGCTGGAAGGGACCTCAAGGGCCATCCAGTCCAACCCACTGCCATGCAGGAATGCACAGTCAAAGCACCCTCCACAGATGGCCATACAGCCTCTGTTTAAAGACCTCCAAGGAAGGAGCCTCCACCACTCTCCAAGGGAGTGTGTTCCACTCTCAAACAGCTCTTACTTTCAGGAAGTTATTCCTAATTTTGAGGTGGAATCTCTTTTCCTGTAGTTTGACTCCATTTCTCTATGTCCTATTCTCTGGAGCAGCAGAAAACAAGCTTGCTCCATTCTCAATATTACACTCCTTCAAATACAATATTATCATATCACCTCTTAACCTTCTCTTCTCCTGGCTAACCATACCCAGCTCTCTAAGCATTCTCAATATTACACTCCTTCAAATACTTATACAAGATTATCATATCACCTCTTAACCTTCTCTTCTCCAGGCTAACCATACCCAGCTCTCTAAGTCGTTCCTCACAGGGCATGGTTTCCAGACCCCTCACCATTTTGGTTGCCCTCCTCTGGTCACACTCTAGCATGTCAACATCCTTTTTGAATCGTGGTGCCCAGACCTGGACACAGTATTCCAGGTGGGCCCTGACCAAAACAGAATAGAGTGGTACAACCTCTATTGACGCAGCCTAGAATCAATGAGTATCCCATCCAGCTCCAACTGTCACCTTTCAACAAACACACTCATGCTAAGGACATGAAATAATTTTTACTACTAATTTTTACTACTAAGGCTCAGTGAAGGAGGTTGCTTTATAGTAGCAAAATTAGGCTGCCAGGAGAAAAAAATAAAAGTAGATTGTGGGGTCGTTTGTGCTCTCTCGTTCTGAATAGCATTGCAAAGGTTTTTTTCCCCTTTCTCCTTCCTTTATCCTCTAGGAATACTGTAGACCTGATTGGTGAGTTGAGAAGGAGAGGAATTGTGACATCATTCTTTATTTCTTTCCAGTGGTGCTCAGCAAATTTCTTTCCCTTGCTGTGTGCAAAGCTGCTCTCTCCATGCAGCCTCCTGAAGCTTCCTATATCTTCCTGTAACTCAGCAGCAGCCTCACACTTAACCTGAAAATATATTCCTTGGAAAGGAACTGTATATTGCAGTTAATAAGGTCTCTTTCATTTCCTTCAGATGCTCTGTTCCTGAGCCCTATGTGTAACTGATTTCATACCACCTCCACCCCACCTCCCAAGTTCCTTCCCAAATTCTGCAGGAGAGGTAAACTAAAAGGTAAGATGAGAGCCAGCATGGCACAGTGGTCTGGACTACAACACTGGAGACCAGGGTTCTATCCCCACATGGCCATGAAACCCACTGGGTGACCTTGGGCAAGTCACATGCTCTCAGCCCCAGGGGAAGGCAATGGAAAACTCCTCTGAACAAAACTTGCCAAGAAAACCCATAACAGGGCTAACAAAAGTCAGAAATGACTTAAGGTGCACAATTACAACAAAGCTATCATATGCTGGGAGAAAGAAAAGGTTCTCTGCATGTTTTCAGTTACTAAAAAGTAAGATAATTTTACTATGTTGTTAGCTAAAAGAGATAATTTTTACTACTAATCTGTACATAATTTGTGAATATATGACACATGGGCATATGGAAAATCCATGTATAAGGAGAATCTGGATCACAGGAATTGCTTCAAAGTAAATATGCATACTGAGTTACAAAAGCAATGACTTAAATACCACGAATTATTTAAATTTCTCTTGATAATGCAAACTGTGAAAAACTCTACCATCAAACTTTGTAATTACCCGAGCTGATGTCGGCAATTCCTGCAATTGTCCACTTCCAGTTCCATGCAAAGATGTTGCAGAAACATTGTCGGTCATTTGACTCACTGAATGTTCAGAATCAGATGTTGAGCCTGTCCTATGCGAAGGCCAACCATCTTTTCCAGTATGAGATTCCGCCTCCTGTTCATCTTCAAATGTAGCCCACAAGCAGCTCTCTTTTTGCTCAGCCTCAAAAGCATTCCACTCTGTACCTTCTCCACACCCAGCAGAACTGAAATCTGAAAAGTCATCAGAGTCTGGAAACTTTTTTGCTACTGAACCAAAGTCCCCAAACTCACTGTCATCCCCATTTTCCAATTCAACAGGAGATTGTACTTTCATACTAGAACCAGCATCAGCTTCTAATACAGTGCTTGAAATCTCATTTGGTGGAGAAGGTGCTATTTTTGTTGACTGTTGATGAGCATCCCCTCTGTCACCACATTCACTGTTTAGTTTACTGATGTTTTCATTTGGGATTTGAAAATGTTCTTGGTGTGCAGACGTTTGAGAACCATCAACAAAAACATGAGATCCATTACTGACTGTACCAAAGTCACCAAAATCATCTTCGCTCGAGTCACTGCATGATGCATGACCTTTGCCACTTGCACCATTTTTAACTATTTCAGGAACACAAACCTCCTCTTCTGTAGGAAGACTGCTAAGACTCTGATCTCTACTTACATTAAGCATTAATGTACATGCAGTATCATTGGTCCATAAAATATGATCTTTGCTATTTCCAGTGTTATGTTCTCTTGTTCCTTCACAAGCTGTTGTTGTGCCTGCTGAATTCACATTTGTTTGTAAGGAAGAGGCAATGTTATGTTCCAATGTTGTACAGTCCTCCTCAGCTTTCAAGTCATCAGTAATTACTAAATGAATTTTTGAAATGCAGCTCTGTTCACCTTCAGTTAAAGTTTCCCGGTCGTATTCACACCTTCCATCTGAAGTAGCTTCCTTCATAGACTTCCTCTCTCCAGCTCTATTAATAATATTGTTTTCCTGTACACTTAGTACTTCTCTTTCATTTGCATTTTTGCATATTTTATTTCCTGTTTCTTCTACCTGGGTTGTTTGCTTATTTGAGAATGTGGCAAAATCTGCAAAATCCTCTGCTGTGCTGGCTATAGAATCTAAATTTAATTCAGTACTTTGAGTGCTAATTGTTCTTAATCCCTTTGAGTCACTGATACAGTCCAAATCTTCTACTCCCTGAGAATTTGCTGTGTCTGGTGTTACAAATCCATTTGTTAGAACCTCTGAACATGGTTGTCTCTCACCGTTACAGCTGTCTACTTGATGGACCTGACTTGAAACTTTCATATCAGTTCTAATAATTTCAGGGTATGGTGATTCGGGTTTCCCAGTTCTCTTTACTTCTACTGGACTAACATCACATGATGTATTCAAATCTCTACACTCACATTTCTCTTTATGACTACCAGAAAGTCCTTTAACAGAACTAGGAAACTCTGTAATGCCTTGTTTATCATTAGTGTAGTGAACAGTAGTAAAGGCTATAATGTTGTCTACTTTGCCTGAGTAATCAGAGTTATATGAAGTTTTATGTTCTTCCTTTGAACCAGGGTAATCTGACGTGAAGTCAAAGCCTACACTGGTACTCCCAGCACCAGAAAAACCACCAAAATCACCAAACTCCTCTTCCTCCTCCTCATCGGCTCCATTGTCTAACGGTGGAGGAGAAGAAGAGTACATTCGGATGATATCTGGTTCCATTGTTCAGTTCTTTACGATGATTAATTTACACCTATAAGGAAGGAAAAAAAGAAAATTACCACAAGAAGACCAAATTGACCTTACTATTTGTTGGGTTAGTACATCAAATAATTACAACAGGGATTCTAGTCTTGTTTTTCATAAGTGAAAAGACCTGCTACTTCACAGGAAAGCTACACCAGAAACATATGAGTGTCAAGGAAGAGATCAATATGGTGTAGTGGTTTGAATGTTGTACTAGGTCTAGGAAATCAGGTCCAAATCCCCTGCTCAGCTGTGGATGCTCGTGTGTGATCCTGAAGTCATACAACAATAAAACCCATCTCTTAGCTAATAAGAAGGTTTTGTTTTCCATCCCTTCAGACCCATTAGATATGGCAACATCTTTATTTGTACAAGTCTGAATTAATGTTAATAAATTACACTCTACACAAGGGTGCCTACACATGGGTATGGGGAAGAACTCTGAATAACAGCCTCGTTTCCATCAACATATACCTCTAATGCAGGTGGTGTGTGTCAGTGTCAGTCTTCTTGAAAGTTTGGACCCTACATATCCAAAATGAACTCCTTCTCTTTCCCCCCTCTAATATAAATGTTACATAATTCATAACTACTAATAAAAGAAAGGGAAAAAACAAAGCAAACAAAAGACACACCAGATAGGTCAGTATACTGACAGAAAGAAAAGCATTCAAAATATTTCCCCTTTACAGGTAAAAATGTACCGTAAATAAAAACTACTTGACGTTTGAAAATTTTCTACACAGTTTTTTGTAATAACAATTTATGTTTAATTTTCATAATCTAAGGAAAGGCTTTGATAAATATACCTGCATATAATCCTGATTTGTATACAAAATGAAATCATGCCATACTGTACAAAACCCAGATATTTTAGCTCTACCCTAACTAATCTAAGCTGATGCATCAATTTTTCTGCATGGACTATTTGCCACAGCTGTATAAAATTTACTTCTCAAAGTTCTTCATGCCTTTGAAGTCTGCTGAAACTATTATTCAATTAGCACTGTTAAGCCTCCTTCACACAACCAAGATATTTAGAGCGGTGTTCTCAGTGGGATTTGCCTTTTCAGCCTTTCCCCTCCAACATGTGAAAGATGGAACCTATTAGCTTTAAAGGACATTTTCTATTCTAGGGCCTTTACAGACTGTCAGAAATAATGCAGCTTGAGGCCATTTTAACTGTCCTGACTCAGTGCTAGGGAATCATGGGAACTGTATTTTTTTCTGGAACATTGAGCCTTCTCTGTCAGAGAGCTCTGGTGCCACAATAAACTACAGTTCCCATGATTCCCTAGCACTGAGTCAGGGGAGTTAAAGTGGCCTCAAGCTGCATTATTTCGGGCAATCTGTAAAGGCCCTTAGTTGTGTTTTATAGATTTTGTTAGGATGGTTTGGGTTAATACATCTTTACTTTTTAAAAAATAATTTGTACCATTTTATGAGTCATTTGTATTGCTCCAATGTCACCATGTGGCACCAACACATTCCAATATTATGTTTGTGTCTATATAGATCATACACTTGATATCATCACAGAAGAGCCTAAGCAAAGACAGTTATGACAATAGACCCAATGCCAAGAGCCAGAAGCATTTAAAAGCATTTTTTATCATTTTACTACTGAGAGCAAACTACCAGAGAGGCAAAATGTCCCAACATTTAAGTGGTGAAGAGAACAAAGAATTATTTAAATCTGAATGCCCTAATTTGAACCTCTAGCCCCAATTCTGTTATGAATGTTATGAAAGCTAAAAGAAAATAAAGTGTATGAGATCTAACAGTTCATCCTCACCCAAATAAAATATTTCAACTAGCAGCATTTAAACAGTATGAATGTATTCAAGCAATGCAAACTCCAAAGTTGTACATCTTGTTTTACTTGTTTCAGTGTTGTGTAAGTTATGTATACACATTTCAGCTTCTCACAATAAAATAATGCCCAGTGCCAACAAGCTTAATTATAAACACTCATAAGAAAAGAAATAAATATGGTCACAAATGCAGTATGGGGTTCTTTTCTGTTTCATCTCTATCCTTGCCTCACTACCATGGAAGAATTAAAACAGTCCTGGATTTTGAAAGACTTTAAATATATCAGTAGCGTGATTATTTATCCAAGCAGAATCAATGGGGCACATCGAAAGCCAGTTACACATTTACTTATTTACTACCTTTATATACTTTTACTTTTCAACTACTGGCACATACATATTTGGAACCTAAAAGTCTATTTTGTCAGGCATTAATCATTAATCAGGATGGCAACAGTTCAGGTAACCTGATAGCAAGGCTGCCACTGAAGGGGGAGGGAGCTAACAGCAGCCAGTCTCTCAGACAAGGAAATGAAACAGTCCTGCTTTTCTTCTTTCCCTCTGCTCTCCAACCTAAATTTATGCAGCATTAGTGTACGCCACAGCTAGTAAGATGGTGAGCTGGGAAAGAAAAGACTGCTACAACTGAGCAACTACCATTAAGGAAGGGGATCAGGCACCCGCATTGGACAACAAAGCAGAGAAAAGGAGCTATTAGGACATCAGAATGTAAACATGTGACTGGCTAGACATATCCCAATGCGGCTATATGTTAGCAGCTGACATGAGAGTCCCTTCATGACACCCTGATAGAACGAAGGAGGACCTGAACACCATGTGCAAATGAAACAGAAAAGCATTTGTCAGCTTGCTACTTATACAATACTATCATCATCATCATCCCAATCCAGGACTCAAGGAGTCTTACAAAAGTTACCAGTGCTAGTGATAGTAGCTTAGCAACTCTGTTAGAATTAACAACTATAACATGCAATATTCTTCAGACTGAATGTGGGGAAAATGTTTTTGGCTATAGGTGCAAAACCAATTACATAGTGGTTATCTGTACCGAGGCAGCTTTTCCTAAGAGCAAATAGTTTAATTTTCCCTATTTACCACATTATTGGGAACTGAATTACTGTACATCTAATTCCTCATATTCTTCATCCCTGCAACCAGAAAGGCTGTGTGCCAAACTTCTCAGAGAGCCATCCCCAACTTGGTGCCCTTCAGAAGTCTTGGTCTACTTCAACCATCTCCAGACAGCCTGGATGCTCCTGACTGTACTTGATGGGAATTGTAATATTATATATCAGCAGGGCATCAGGTTGGGGAAGGTTGGTCTAACAAAACATGCATTTAACAAGGTTGACCACAGCAGTTTACAAGGATTCATATTGTAGATTTCTGTAACAAAAATCAGTTCTCACATCTAAAATACATATATGGCTTATGTTTCTTTATAAAATTTACAATTAGAGAACATACTCAATAAGAGTTCTTTTATATATGAATTCAACAGATGTGAGACTTCATTCTCAAGAATCTATATTCCAGTTTCAACACTGAAAAATATGACAGCAAGATAAACCTATCTACCGGGGATGAGTGTAGGAACCTGTCTTATTAAGAACCTGTGTAGGAGATAAATAGGGGAGCATGAATCTCAATACAACTAGATCTGAAACATGTTTTTAAAAATATATATAATGATTCCAGGTTTAGAAAGAGCAGAGGCCTAAACAGAAGTAGCTGTTGCTATGGTTTAAAGGTTGTACTAATCTAGGTTCCTGGCAGCATCACATTTTTCTTCTTAATTAAAGGTAATGGAATTTGCCCTTGAGACTGTTCAATCCCTAAACTGCTTGCTTGACTTTTTTAAAAAAATGTGTTTTCTCACATATCTGATACACAAATATAAGCCGGAGGTGCTATTTCTGTTATCTGTTAGAAATGTTTTCTTTTTGGACAGCTCCCATTTCTCTATATATACAATGCCATTTATAAGAGAGCTGCTGCAAAGAAATTTCAAATCTGATCTGGTAAATAAACACATATTAACATATACTACTCCATGATTTAAACAATGGTTAATTTGCTTCCCATAAACACTATGCTATAGTGAATGTATCTGCCCCATGTTTCATAAATATTTACATAAACATTGCTGATTTTTCTTGAGCATCATCCAATATGCTTGCTTACAAACGTCAATGTGCAAGAAAATCTCTAGTGTGTGTGTGTGTGTGAAAAGTAACTTCAATTTTTTTTTATAACTTTTCACACACAAAAATATCACTCACTAGTTATTGGTAGTGCCTTTAATGTGGTATTAATCATTTGGCCTCTTGCATTCCTTCACTGGCTGAAATATAGTTAGTAATGGTCAAACTTTATGGTTTGACCAGTAATGGTTAAACAAATTTCCAGCAGCTATTAAGCTGCACTATAACTGAATCACCACCAGCTGCACTGAAGAGGTTTGGCACGTGAATCTGTGGCACAGGAAATAGAATGGGTTCCTAATCTGAACATACTACTGCTGCTGAACCTCAGACCCAGAAGCATAATGTACCATATCTATTAATGTGATTCTATAAACATTTACTTAGAGGTAAGCCACACTGACTTAAATACAATGGGTAAATCTATATACCCACCAATGGCACTGCCTTTCTGCTTTGAAGGGATTGCTTGCTCCTGTGAGGCAAGAGGCTATGCTGATGGTAGCAGTACTGTTCACAGGTCTCCCATGTCAGACAGGCTTTTGCTAAAGAGCCAGACTAAATGTGCCAAATAGCTACTGGGCAGCAGCAACAGTAGAAGGTGACACTGGCAAAGGATCTCTCGGAGACCAAAGCAATGACATCATAGCTAACACTTGTTAGTACTGTGCAGAAGGAGGCACTGCTAAACCACTTCTGAATGCCTTTTTATCACAAAAACCCTAAGATGAGGCAATCCATAATGAAACAAGAGACAATGCTAGAAGATGACACGTCCAGGCTGGTTGGCACTCAACAAACTACTGGGGTAAAGCAGGGGACAACTACGAGTAGTGCTGTGGTTAATGATGCAACTAGGCTCAACCTGAAAGGACACTCAGCCGCTAATGTGCTCAGTCTGAAGCTGCACAACAGATATTACAGCAACACAGAATGTGAGAAGCATTCCATGGTTTTCACATTGAATTGTTTCTTGTAAAACAAGAAACAGAATGCATGAACATTGCATTACTTGAGGTGAGTGAGCTAAAGTAAACAGGAATGGAACATTTTGAGTCAGTTATGTTTTATTCAGGAAATTAACATCTAAGAAGAAATAGGGGATATTAATCATGAGGGGAGATGTAGCAAAAGCAGTCAAAGGATATATTACAAGATTGTACTGAATAATATCAGTAAGCCTTCAGGGAAAACTCATCAATATTGTGATTCAAGTGTATATTCCAACTACAGAGGCAGAAGAAGAAGAAAATGAAGGGTTCTATGCTGGAGTCCAGGAGGAAATTGATCACACATCAAAACAGAACTTCCTGTTAATCATAGGCAATGGGAATGCAAAAGTAGGAAAAAATAGAATAAAAGACTGTAGGAAAATTTGGTGTAGGATCAAGAAATGAAGCAGGAGAATGACTGACTGAATTTTACAAGGCCAACAGTTTGTTCGTTGGAAACTCATTCTTCAAGCAACCCAGAAGGACACTGTACACATGGACATTGTCAATAGAGATCAAATAAACTACATCATTGGAAGCAGAACAAAAATGTTGCATTCTCTCTGCAAAAACAATACCAGGAGCAGATTGTGGCACAGAAAATTAACAGCTAATATTAAACAATTAGAATAAAGCTAAAGAAGAACACTAAACCAGCCATTGTTTCAAAATACAATCTGAAGATCCCTGTAGAATTTAAAGATAATGTAAAAATAGATTTGCACTATTAAGCCTGATCAACTAGAAGCCAGAACTCTGGAATGAAGGCAGGGACACTGTCAGGGAAGACACTATCTGCAGCCAAAAAGAGAGAGACACCTCAATGGATGACAGATGAAACCCTTCAAGCAGTTAAAAACAGATGAGAAGCAAAAGTAAAAGGTAAAAGAAATAGAGTCAGAATACTGAATGCAACCGTTCAGTGATTTGTGTGCAGAGACAAGGAGAGCTACTATAATAATCAATTCAGAGAAATAGAACAACAGAGAAATGACAACAAAAAAGAACAAGAGACCACTTCACAAGAGAAGAGAAATCAAAGGGAAATTTAAACCAAGAGTGACAATGATTACAGCAGTGAAACACAGAACATGACAAAATAGAAATAAAAAGATAATGGAAACAATATACTGAAAAACTGTATAAAAGACGAAAGGATGACAAATTCATTCAAGGAAGAATCATTTGAAGACAAAGCCACACTTTTAGAAAATGAAGTGCATTTGGGATGAATAAATCACCAGGAACAGATGACATAGCAATAGAGCTGCTTCAAGCTACAGCACCAGAATCCATTCAAATTCTAACAAAAATCTGTCAACAAATATGGGGAAAAAAGCCTACAGATTGGAAATGCTCTATATACATTCAAGTCTCCAAGAAAGACTGCAGTAACCACAGGGCCATTGCATTAACTTTCCCATGCAAACAAACCTATTGTCAAAATTCTACAACAAAGACTTTTACCATATATGAAACAAGTAATGCTAATGTCCAAGCTGGATTCAAAAAAGAAAGAGGCACTAGGGATCATATTGCTAACATACATTGGATAATGGAACACACTATAGGAACTCAGAATAAAATCAGTCTGTGATTTATATATTATAGCAAAGCCTTTGATTCTATAATAATAATAATAATAATAATAATAATAATAATATTTTATTTATAACCCGCCCCTCTGCAAAGCAATCGGGGTGGCTTACAGCAGATTAAAAATACAATAATTAAAACATTCCCAGTTCCTACAGCCCCCCACCCACAACCCACACCCTTAAAATAGAATTAAACTGATTGGATTTAAAATCACACATGTATCTAATAAAAATAACAACCAACAACAATAACAACTAAATATAACAAATGGCCACTCAGAGGGGGGATAAGGGGCGAGTAATCCCCATATATTATCCCTGCAATGGGTTAGATCACGGGTAGGCAACCTTTTTGAGCCGGGGGCCGGGCTGCTGTCCCTCAGACAATTGGGGGGCTGAAGCACCAAAAATAAATAAATAAATAAATAAATATTAAAATTTAAAAAATTAAAAATTAAAAATATGCATGCACAATCTCTCAGCCCCAGAAAAGCCATGGCAAAACCCCTGTGGAGATTTTGCCAAGAAAACCCCAAGAACAAGTAATAACAACAATAATCAATATCATCATGGCGGGCAGCAGCGGGGGGCGGGGAGGGGCAGCGGTGGCAGCAGGACCAGCCGGGGGGCGGTCCAAAGTCCTCAGGGGGCCACATCCAGCCCCCGGGCCTTAGGTTGTCTACCCTTGCTATAGATCATGAAAAGCTATGGATTGCTCTTTAAAAAAAAGGGTGTGCCAAAAAAAAAAAGAGAGAGAGAGAGAGAGATTATCCCAAAGATTATCCAGTAGGATAAAAGGCTACTGTCAAGACAGAATACAGAGAAATGGAATGGTTTCTAACCAGCAATGCTGAATCTTATTTGTTTAATTTGTATGTTGAAAATATGATATGTAAAGCAGGATTAGACTTGGAGTAAGGAGGCATGAAAACTCGATGAAGAAACACAAAGCAGAAATAGCAAAGACTTGGAAGGATGACTGAAGAAAGTCAAGGAAGACAGAGCAAAGGGAGATTTACATTTGAGCATTAAGAAAACAAAAATAATGACCACAGATGATTTACACAACTTTAAAGTAGACAACGAGGACACCAAAAAGATTTTCCATACCTTGGCTCAGTCATTAATCAGAATGGAGACTGCATTCAAGAAATCCGAAGAAGATTAGGACTTGGAAGGGCAGGTATGAAGGAACTAGACAAGATCGTCAAGTGTAAAGCTAGATCATTGTATACCAAAGTTAGGATGTTCCATGACATCTTATTTCTAATTTTAAGTATGGCTGTGAAATCTGGAAGACTGCATTTCAAATGGATAAAGTCCATCAAGGAAACCACAGTCCTGAGTCTGCAAGACCTGAGCAAGGTTGTTGAAGACAGGGTGACTTGGAGGTGTCTCGTTTATAGGGACACCACAAGTCAAAGTCAACTTGATGGCAGGCAACAACAACCAACTTTATATAGAACTGCAGTCTTAACTTTTAAGGTTACAATACTACATGTATTGAGATTGCAACTGTATTATAAATTTACCCCTCATAAGAACCATTAAGTCAGTTTGATTTACTTCCAAGTCAATTCACACTAATTCTTTTTAAAATTCCAAAAAAATTAAAAGTAATAAATAATCTAAAATGACATTTAATTTGAAACTTTGGTACAGGGGTCAGCAAGTTCCCCTTACCTGGGGTCGGTCTGGGGATCCCCTGGTCTTCCGTGGGGCGACGGTGGTGGTGGTGGTGGGGGGGTGGCAGCGCGCATGCTCACGCACATGCAGTACGAATTACTGCGTATGCACGAGCGAGTCGCAGCCACCATTTTGGAAAACAAAATGGTGGCCTCGACTCGCTCACGCATGCGCAGGAGTACCGTGCATGAGCAAACGAGTCGCAGCCGCCATTTTGGAAAACAAAATTGTGGCGGCAGCGGCGCGTGGGTCAGTCCAAAAGCCTCGGGGGGCTGGACCCGGCCTGCGGGCCGCAGGTTGCCGACCCCTGCTTTGGTATCTGTAATGTTGTTCCTGCTTAAGACAGAATTTCCTAGGTGTTTGAAAGAATGAGGTTAGTTAGAAACTACATCAGTTCAGTCAGTACTACATTTTGCAGTACTAACAACCATCACCAAAGGAAGCACAGAGAAGTCAAATGTTAGAAATTAGTGAAGTGCTGAAATGGAATGAACTGGTTTTGGCAAAGATCTGATAGGTACAATAACTGATTCAATTATATGAGTCCTGAACAGCTAATATGGCCTCCCTACAACTATCCAAAAGACAATTGTTCTCTCTTGCACACTGATTTATTTTTGAAGAAAAGGGATCACTTAGTTTTGTCTTGCCCTCAGAGATGAACTTAATGGTCTTTAATATTTCCACCTTTATTGATTTAAGATATAAACATTCATGCCTCCATGTGCCAAAATGTATAACAACTGGAAATAAGTTATGTCAATAAACATAATATCCCAAAATGTCAAACTGTATTGGAATAATGTAGACAGTAGGTTAACCTATTAATCCATCTCCATCCCTTATGTGAAAATACCAAATGATTTCAAAAAGTCATTCGAAAAAGGAGAATAAAGAGTAGGATCACACACATTAGTGCTATGACTTCAGAGATATTCCCTTATGCCTCTGGCAGGTTTTATTTATTTGTTTTATTCTTGATTGTCTTTTGTACAGCGCTGAGTACACTGACAGCGCTCTACAAATAAACTTTAATAATAATAATAAATATATGCTATTAAGCTATCGTTTCTTAACACAAGTACAATTCCAATGAAAATATTGTTCAAGTAAAGTTTGAATGTTATATAAAGGCCACATATTTACCTCAGGAAAAGTCCTAATAAACTCAGAGGGCTGTCCTTGTGAGTGGACATATACAGAAATACACTGCAAGTCTGTTTTACAGATCCCCCTTACCAGATATTTCATTTTGAAAATTTAACTATTGGAGAAATAGTTGTGAATTTCACTTCTCTAAACATGGAGTTAAAGGAGGAAGTAATGTGATCAATTATTTTTTAAAAATCACATTTAAACCCAAAAGCATCAGAACTACGATGGGTCAGTGACCAATGTCCCCTTTCTTGGGCAAGATGGTGGTGTGGTGTTCAATCAGATCGAAGCTCCAGTTTTTCGGATTAGTTTTAGTCTAGGTTTAGGCCCGTGTTTTTTCCAACTGAAATGCTTTGGTAGGGGCACAAATGTCCTCTGTGGCAAACAGTACCTTTTATCAGCTAGGGCTGATATGCTATCTAAATCATTATCTGTGTGATGGTAGTTTAGTCTGAACCATTCATGACCTGATTACCTTCAGTTTAGATTATAGCAACACATTGATATGGGGCTACTTTCCACATATTTGTATGTCCAGATATTTCAACTAGTACAAACATGGTGGCAAGAATACGGACTGAGACCAAATCTTATGACCATATTATCCCATGCATAAGCTTTCATTAAATCCAAATTCATGGTCTCAATTCAAAGTGTTAGTAGTGTTTAGTCTACAAAGCCTTTCACGCTTTGAGTAACATTATCTTAAGTATTGCCTTTTCCCATATGTATCTATTATATGCATCTACAATCCCTTGTGCTTATATAGGGTTGTACATACTGCTATCTGGTGGGCAGCCATTTATGAACAGATTTGTGAAATAGTAGCCCTAACTATGGAATGCTTTCCCTAGAGAAACCTCTTGAACATTTCTGTTTACCTAATTAACTAGTCTCTCCTCCTTAACCTGTAAGATGACTAACCTGCTATATCAGGCGGTAGGTGGGGCTAAGGGTGAAATTTTAACACACAACACGTACTACAGTATACAGTATGAAAAAGAAAAAAACAGCTACAAATGTAAACAAGAAAGAACCACCAGATTTGGGGAGTGGGAGGGAACCTTCAGTCTCCTCTAAACCAAAAACAGTTGCTCCTGGGAACCTCCAGAGTGGCAAAAGCCCATTTTGCCTCCCCGTTTTCCAGACTCGTGAGGGCATTGGGAGTTGCAAAGACATCCCTTGGTGATCCCTCATATCTGGACAAAGTTTACACAGAAAAACAATCTATTTTTCTCCTAAACTAAGTTCAGGTGGCAAGTAACGTAAGTGGGACTAAGGGCCATTTTTCTGCCTCTGATCAGTCAAATAAACTGATACAAATGAAATTAGGGGAAAAAATATAGAAACAGCCAAAGCGATACTTGTGGTTTTGAAAAATGTGTATTTTTAAATGTCACACAGTGCAGGCTGCACCCTTTTTTGCCAGAAAATGCCTAGTCTTGGGAGCAGTCGGAGGCTGCAAAAAACAGTTTTAGGGGTAGTACATGAACCCCCCATGAGAGCCAATGGTTTCAGTGTTTGACTGTGACTTTGGAGATTCCCACATTGGCCATGAAGCCCACTGGGTGACCTGGGCAAGTCACACTCTCTCAGCCTCCTCAGGGGAAGGCAATGGCAAACCTCCTCTGAACAAATCTTGACAAGAAAACCCCATGATAGGTCCTCCTTACAGTCACCATAAATCAGAAACTACCTGCAGGTATACAACATGGCCCTGGTATCTCAATTTGCCCACCCTCTATTATTTTCAAGTATTTTAGATATAAAACAAAGCTTCTGAATTTCAGACTAATGACCACCATTGTATTCAATTCTGTATATGTTCACTGCAGGATACAAATAAAATATTTCAAGCATATATCACTTAACAAAGCTTCTGATAAAGAAGCTCCCTTTTAGCAGCCTTTTTATAGAAATCCAGCCCGGCCCCACTTTTTCTTGTCTTCTCTCTGACTAGAAGTTTCTTTGCAACACTGGGATTTGAAAGATGGTAAAGGAGGGCTGGAGAAAAACATGTCTGTAATAAACATTGCACAAAGCTTGACCTGGGAAAGAATGGGTTTCTATTCTAGGTGATCCTACTGTAGCTGTGTGTGCTTACTTACAGGAGGTAAGGTAAACAGCTGTCTCTTGAATCACTTACTGAGCATGTGTCAGGAGTAAAACAGAAAGAAAAGGGGAAAGCAAATTAACCTGCCTCACCAGCTAGCTTGGAATGTTGAAAAAACATAGATCTGTAAGTTTCACCAAAATCGAAATCATAAGTGGAGACAGCTGAAAGGAAAAAAAAACATCCAGGATGCAATTTGGAAGAAGCTTTCAAGTGGTTGGTAGGAGATTTAAAATGCTTTTATGTGCCTGATCTGGCTGTTCCATTTCACATGTGCATAATGTTCATTTTGAATAAAAAATTTGCTGAAACAAGTTGAACTACTCTTCTTTTTTGTGATACTGGAATCTATTTCTGTTCTTTCCATATTATTTCTACCTCTGATACCAAAGTTTCTGTTAAAGAAGTAAAGCCCAATAACACATCTGCTTCATTAACTGAGGTATACCTGTAGTTCCAAGAAGACCACTTTTATCTGGACACATTAAATGACAATCCATTCTAGCAATGTCCTTATTGGTATTTTTAAAAAGGTATTGGTAGATTGAGGAGGCTGAAAAGAACTGTTGAAAAGATGCTGGGAATAACCGTTGCCTTTCTTCAGCTTAGTACTTTTGCAAAAAGATTTGCAAACGATATTCAGAAGCCAAAACATATTTAAGATTCTTTCATCACAGCAAGATAATCTAATTACATTTCACTATGAATACTACCATATCATGTTAACAACTTTGGCAAAACAATTTTCAGCCTTTCAGCACCATTCATACCTGTGAAAGAAACAGTGACATGCCATCTAGTTTATTCTGGTGCAGCAATCAGTTTGTACTGTTGAAAGAATTCACTAGCTGGAACAACAATGCCTGCTGCGACTGGACTCTACATTATCTAACACTAATATCTACAATTATTTCCTCCTTTAGGACAGGAGAGGGGTGTACAATGTGCTTCCACATGTGCACAAAGGAAAAAGAGCTTATCTACTAACTTATCTTTAAGCTACACCTCAAAATCTGGAGAGATTCTCTGAAGTCCAAAAAGTATTTCAGGGGGGCAAAGGTCTGTGGTAAGAAAAAAGAAATGAAGAGCTCCATTCACATGTGGAAATATGTTTGCCACTATTGGTATCCCAACTGATATCCAACTAAAAGCCTTACAATATTTTAAAGACAAACACACTCATCACAGTGCAAAGTTTTGTGGACTAATCTCCACTTCATCAGATGTGTAGAGTTTTATACTCTGTTGGCAAATGGTATAGGAGTGTAGAGAAGGAAACATATGGAAAGGCGGAAACTAAAAGGCCATGAGTCAGAGATTGCCTGTGACAATTCAACTGGAGCATAGTGGTAATTCTTAAGAACACTAACTGATATTAACAATGCTAACGTAATTATACAGTACTGCAATGTAAATTGCCACCTGCAGTGAGACAGGAAACAATTGCCTCTAAAAAAAATTTCAGATTAATAAAACCAAATGCAGTTATTAGTTAAATCCAGCTACTTCGTGCTGGACTCTCCTTCTGAAATTCTTGTGCTGGTGAATTTCAAATGTTTAGGTCAGCAGCAGCAGCCAGGCAGACCAAAATGCTCTACCACTGGCTGCTTTTGAAGTCTGGCTTAAGAACTTAGAATTTACAACATGTGGGATCAAAACTGTTCTGAAGTTAATCTGTTTTTTCCTCTTTACTCTGTCAAAGCCAGTGCCCATTTAATTTACACACAGTTCCTCACAGTGATCATCTACATGCTTCCAGTAAGGTCACCAACAAAGCATAATGATAACAGAGTCCTGTTCGTCTCCCAAGCAACTAATATCCAAATGTTTATTTACATCTATCTGTTAGGACTAAAACCACTAGATAGGCCTATTCTCCATGATTTTGTTTAATGCTCATCCTTAAAGTCAAGAACCACCATTACAACTTAGTACTCCCTAAAAGCTTGCTATTGAAAAGGTGCTCTCTTTTTGATGTCCCAAACTGGCTGCCAATCAACTTGAGTGAGCCAACATGAGAGAGGGAAAAGGTTTTCTACCATAATCCATGGTTTTACATCCATAGTTTACAAACCTAGCATATCACCAATTTGTAATTTTTCAAAACCAAAAACACTTAATTCTTCACCAAACCCAAAGATTTCCTTGTCAAGGTGTTAATGTTGATCCAGGCCAGTGTGTGCATGAGTACATATGAATACAAATACTTTTTTGTTTGTCTCATCTGGATCATCTGAAACTTTTTTACACAGAAAGGAATTTGCTATTTTGCTGTTCATTCACAGAACCAGTAGAGCTCACTACAGTCTGCCTTGGTTTTCACCTTCCTGAACAGTTTGGTACCATATGGACATCGGACACAATTTTGATTCCATACAATTTTCAATGCATCAATATAGATTCTTAAGAGAACACAGCTGCATACAGTCAGCCCTCCACATTGGGGGGGGGGGGCGAACCCCATGAATTTGAAAAAAACGTGAATGATCCCCACACAGCAGCCATATCCAGGGTAGGAGGGGCTCAGGGGACTGGAGCACTTCCCTCCTCTGCCCCTCCCATCCTGGAAATGTGTCAGAGACGCTGAGTTTAACATTCACAAATAACCAAAACCACAAATGTCAAACCCGTGAATGTGGAGGGTCCTGTACTTCCCTTCTGTATGAAAGCTGAAAATCTCTTCCTTAATTTCTGCTAGTTAAATAAAAGGAGCCAAGACTGCTGAATTTATCAATAAGTCTTTGGCAAACAATAGTGTCAAAAGCTTTTTGATAATCTAGATATAGGGCTTGAATTCACAAATTTATATACAGAGTTCACAGAACAGAGCCTTCCTTTAATTCATTCCCATTAAAGGGAATTTGACATAATTTCCTTGAAGAGACCTAAAAGAGTTTGAAACTCACAAACAATGTAAGATAACATGCTAAGAGATGCATGGCAAAGGAGTAATCAACACAGTCTTCTCCAGTTCTAGAAACAGAAGACCCTACTGATTCAAAGGAAATATGGAATGTAAAAAATGAACATAGGGCCTTTACAGACTGCCAGAAATAATGCAGATTGAGGCCACTTTAACTGCCCTGGCTCAGTGCTAAGGAATCATGGGAACTGTAGTTTATTGTGGCACCAGAGCTCTCTGACAGATAAGGCTCAATGTCCCAGAAAAAAATATAATTACCATGATTCCCTAACACTGAGCCAGGCCAGTTAAAGTGACCTCAACCTGCATTATTTCTGGCAGTTTAGGGGCCTCAGCAGACGGAGGCCCCGGAGACGCCGCGGGTCGGAGCGCCGCCGGAGTTCAGCCTCCGGACCGCGGCGCTCCTGCGGCGCATCTAAAAGGAGCACCAAATTGGCGCTCCTTTTAGACGTAAGGGAAAGTGCGCCCTAAAAGCGGCGGGCGCACTTTCCCTGGCTCAAACGGCGCAGCGCATGTGGACGCTGCGCAGTGAGGTCATCCCCGGTGCGCCGGCCGTGCGGACGGCTGGCGCTTCTGGGGGCGACCTCGGGGAGAGGAAGGGGCGCCGCTCGTGCGGCTGCCCCTCCTCTTCCCTGCCCGGAAGACGACTCTTTTAGTCGTCTGCCGAGGCCCAAAGTGACCTCAATCTGCATTATTTCTGGCAGTCTGTAAAGGCCCATAATGTTTTATCAAGGTCTTTGTGTTTAATCACCAGAAAGCTATAGTCCAATATCTGAGGAACTTGCAAATGCATTGATACTGCACAGCAACTGAAAAGCTTCCTTTGATAAACAGCACAAATCAGCTTTTAATTCTCAATATATTAGATGTACAACAGATACACACATAAAAACAAGTTATACTGCATTCTGCTTCACCTGTATAGGCTTACATCATCTATTATGTATCACTGGATTGTATATGGATAGGCTTCTCTTTTAGAAACCTTATAGTACCCGCATAAATTGAAGTGTTGAAATAATGACCAATATCTTCTGTTTACTTCTAACCGGTAACATGAACTCAAGGTATTACATTTCAAACACCAGTTTCAATTTACTATTGTTCCAGTTCTAAGTAAAACATCTTGCTGAATTTTACCCAAATAAAGTCCACATATACAGAGACCAGAAGAGCCCACTGTACTGTACGACTAGTTAAATCCAGATCCCTTGTCAGATATGTCTTTTATAGCAACTGCTTAAGGGGAAAAAGGCTGAAAAATTAAAATTCAGATCACTTGTTAGATGTTTAAAATTCAGATCCCTTGTTAGATGTAAACATCTAACAAGGGATCTGAATTTTAAAAACCACAATGGTTAAACTGCTCCTGTGCTATCAAAAGATATATTTGTAATTTTCACACAGTAGGGAGAAACATTAAAATGTTTATTTTTCTGTGCAGTGCATATTTTATTTGTAAGTACAGAAACCAGGGCAACTTTGGTATTTAATCAAAGCCACCAAAACAAAAACATTACATCAATACTGGTCAGTCAATATAAGCTCCCCGTGAGGTCTACTCAAGTTATAACTTGAGTTCTAGCAAGATCTTAAATTCATCCTGTCACTGCCCCATAATATGGGAAAGAAAACAGCCTTGAATCTAGTACATTTCCTCCCTATTAATATTCCCATTTCATTATCTACTAGACATTGGGAGCTCCTAACAATCACTGAAAGAAAGAACTGATGTAGTTCCAATATATAACGAAGTCATTCACTCACTCTGTCCTGGATAGACATATGGAGAGCCAGGGCATTATATAAAGGGGCAAATTGTTTTTGCCCTGGTAACCTACTTTCTAGAAAATCTGATTTCATCATAAATTGTCACACTTTATTTAAAACATGTTTTAAATAACTGGACATAATTTAAAATGCCACCAATATCTGACAAGCAAAAATGATTAGATCTATCTTACTTCATGCTTAAATAGCTGTGATGATGAGTTATCTCAACATACTTGTGAAAAATGAGTGCTAAATAATAAAACTGGAAAACATTGCAGTCTAGACTTATGTAAATAAACAGTGACAGGAAACTCAGTAAAAAATGAAACATCCAGGGCAGAATCATAGTAAGAGTGAGCTTTATGATCCAATGCCACACCAACTACATTAGAGACTCCTTATCCGTCTTAAATATGAGAACATTCCTCCTATGAAATGTGAAACATTAAACATGAAAGCATTCTTCACTCTCAGGACAGAGAGAAGGGTTCACCCTTGCAGAGGAAGACCACTTCATTAGACCTCTCAACAAGGTGGCATTACCTGCACTGAAACTTTTCATGGCTGAAAGCATCTTGCTTCTGAAACTAGAAAACGATTTTTGTTATGTTTATTAAAAACAAAGTCACATGGTGGCTATAGAGATGGTAACATGAAGGGCAGACCCACTCAAATCAATGAGACTTACTTTAAGTCTGTATCCAACATTCGTTGGACTCCCTCTTTGTTCATACACAAGAGAGGTTTTAGAACAAACAGTACAGAGTAAATAAAACCTGTTATCTTAGAGCAAGTTCCTCACAAGGCATGCCAAAGCAGCGCAAACATTTAAAGGTGAGAACATGGACATAGCTTTTGAAAAATCCAATGATGCACAGTCTTTTCAACAAGCTAGCCTGCAATTTTACAATTCCTGGAAGAGCATCCCTGGGACATAGGATTTTGGAGGGATCCGTTCTGAGGCACTGAGACAGGTCCAGCCTTGATAAAGAAGCTGCAAATGCTTCAGCATCCTCCACAAGGCTACAGAACAGTATAAAAGGGGCATACTGGAAGAAGTTGTGGATCAAATCAATCTTATGAAATACATGAGGGGAGTTGGGCTAAATCAGTATAGGAAGGGGGGATAGCTTATCTAATCCTTATCAGTTCTAAAACTGAAGAGGGGAAAAAAATAACCTCCTCCACTTTCCAGCATAAAGTAGGGCACAGGAAAAGTTGGTTCCTCTGCCTCAGACTTTCCCTTTACTGCCCCACAGGATTGCTCCATTAGTTTACTTAATACCAAACGAGACTGCTAGATGTTTAATGTGCATTACTCAAAGTAATTTTAGCCCCAAAAGCTTACTTAAAAAAGAAAATATTAAGATGTTCAATGCTCATCATCCCAGAAGCCTGAAAAAACCAATCTGAAGCAACAATAAAAATTGATGTCTTGAAGCAAAGTTTGAGATCCTGCAATCACAACATGAAAATGAGCAGTAAAAGTACCTGAACTAGCAAACACAAGATTAGTAGCACCAGTGAAGGGAGTATAGAATCATAGAGTTGGAAGAGACCTCAAGGGCCATCAATTCCAAGACCTTTAAAAAAAATATGCAACAAAACCAGGCTCAGGCTCACAAATATTACTGAGACCCTGCCTCAAAGAGTTGTCGAGCATTGTTAATTCATCTTCCCCCCCCCCCTTTGGTTGAGCACAGACTCACACATGCTGATTTGCCATGAGATGCTAAGATATAGCGTGATATACAAATATTTTACTTAATGCATAAAACAAAATTGCAGAAGAAAAAGTAAAAAGAAAATTTATCTTAATCCTACCATATTTGTGGTAGTGGATTTCATCTTTGGGACGCCCAACTAAAAAGAACTTTCCCAAGTGTAAACAATAACATACCTCAGCAATGGGTCCTATGAGCGATCATTGCCCCGAATGCACTTTTTAGCCACCCAATTTGTGTCTTCAAAGATGGAGCAAGAAACCCATACATGGGTAGTGTCAACTATCTCCCATATAATCCGTCCTATACGCTCAGGTCCTCTGGTGGACATTTACTTCAGTCAGCCAGAATTAGGTTGGCAACTGTCAGCCAGGTCCAAAACACATTGCAGAAATAATCCAGTTTGAGACCGCTTTAACTGCTGTGGCTCAGTGCTAGGGAATCCTGGGAATTGTAGTTTACTGTGGCGCCAGAGCTGTCTGACAGATATGTCTAAATGTCTCTCAAAACTACAGTTCCCAGAACTCTATAGCATCAAGCCAGGGCAGTTAAAGCGGTCTAAACTGGATTGTGTTTTGGGCCCCAGAGGACTCTTTCTTAAGCCGCCCCTAGAAGAGGTTCAACAGCTGAATATTCTATATGAATTTAAAAGAGCATTAAAGACTGGTTTGTTCCAACAGGCTTAGCCAGATGTTTTTTAATCTGTGAATTTTAAATGATGAACTTTCAATGTGCATTGTTTGAATATGTGTACATTTTGTCCTTTTAAATTGATGTGTATTTTAACTGATGTTGTGTCCTTAACTGATGTATACTGTTGGTTTGTCGTTCCCTGCCTATATCCATGGGAAGAGGCAGATAAGAAATAATAATAATAATAATAATAATAATAATAATAATAATAATGTTTGTTGTTGTTGTTATTCCCAAGACACTAAAATTTCCTCCCCATTTTCCCACTGAAGCGACAAAGAGGACATAGAGATGCACTGGCTTGGCCACAACCCCGAAAGATTGGGACTACATCGGTTCTTTCTTTCAGCGATTGTTGATAGCTCCCAATTCTAGTAGGTAATGGAATGGAACTATTAATAGGGAGGAAACGTACTAGATTCAAGGCTTCAAAGATATATCTGTGTTAGTCTGTAGAATCAGTATGTAGAGAGATCCTGTAGCACCTTTGAGACTAACTGAAAGAAAGAAGTCTCAAAGGTGCTACAAGCTGTCTCTACATATAGATTCAAGGCTGTTCTCTTTCTCATAATATGGATGTAAGATCTTACTAGAACTCAAGATATAACTTGAGGAGACCTCACTGGAAACTTTTATTGACTGACCAGTAATTGATGTAAGGTTTTTGTTTTGGTGGCTTTGATTAAACACCAAAGTTATGGAACGTACTAAAACAAATGACAGTACTTGCCCATAGGGAAACCACAGAGATAGATTGAGTACTTGCTTATAAGGAAACATAGGAAACATCTCCAATGTTTCCCCATGGGCAAGTATTCTCCAATATTTATGGGCATGTATTCCCCAATGATTCTCCATGGGCAAGTATTCCCCAATGACTCCCTATGGCAAGTATGGCTTCCCTATGAGTTTGTCCTTTGTTTTAGTACATATGTCTAGGATGTACTAAAACAAAGGACAGTACTTGCCCATAGGGAAATCATACTTGACCACAGAAAATCATTGGAGAATACTCACCCACAGGGAAACATAGATGTTTCCTATCTTTTATAAACAAGTATTTGCCCAATGTATCCCTCGGGGCAAGTAATCCCCAATATTCCCACTGGGCAAGTATTCTGCAATGTTTTCCTATAGGCAAATATCCTCTAATGTTTCCCTATGGGCAAATAATCCTCAATATTCCCCTCTGGGCAAGTATTCTGCTATGTATCCCTATGGCAGGGGTAGGCAACCTGTCCCCTTTAAGGGCCGAGGGACTTCAGCTCCCAGAAGCCTCAGCCATGTTGGCCAATAGCTCCTGGGATTCTGGGAGCTGAAGTCCCTCGGCCCTTAAAGGGGAAAGGTTGCCTACCCCTGCCCTATGGGCAACTATTCTACAATGTTTTCCTATAGGTAAGTATCCTCCAATGTTTCCCTATGGGCATGTAATCCCCAATATTCCTCTCTAGGCAAGTATTCTGCAATATTTTCCTATAGATAAGTATCCTCCAATGTTTCCCTATGGGCAAATAATTCCCAATATTCCCCTCTGGGCAAGTATTATGCAATGTACCACTATGGGCAAGTATCTTCCAATGCTTCCCTATGGGCAAACAATTCCCAATATTCCTCCTGGGCAAGTATTATGCAATGTACCCCTATGGGCAACTATTCTGCAATGTTTCCCTATGGGCAAGTAATTCCCAGTATTTCCCTACAGGCAAGTATGGTTTCCCTACGGGCAACTAACTACTCTCATTTCTTTCAGTGCATCTCCACATTACAACAAAGCAATGAAAAGGTCACCTAAAAACAGGACTAAAAACTACGGACGTCAAAGCCACATGTGTCTTTTGATAGCACAGGATCAGTCTGACCGTTGTTGTGGGGTGTTTCTTTTTATTAAAAAGAAAAATGCAGAGATCTCTTGTTAGATGTAGCATTTTACAGCAATAACAACAACCCCTCAAGCAGTTGCTATAAATTTATCTTTATCATTATTATTATTATTATTATTATTTCTAGCTCGCCTATTTCCAAAGGGAATCAAGGCAGGTTACAAGCACAAAAATAAAGAGAATACAATAACATAGAAGCTGCAACAATAATATAGAAGTGATATAATAATATAAAATCTCAATGGCGGCCCACCGAAGGACCTTTTTCCTCCTGGCGACCCTAGGCCCTTTTCCCTCTCAAGTTTTGGGAGGGGAAGAAGTGGCAGTCCCTCCCTCCCTCTCTCCCCGAGGTAACCGAAATTAAGAAAGAAAGGACGAGGGAGCGTCGGCCTTCTCCCCAAGTGAAGCCCCACCGCTTCCCCGACTCCTGAGGGACCCGCTTCCCCTTCCCCTTCCCTCCCTTCCAGACCCGGGCCCTGGCCTCCCTTCCAGACCCGGGCCCTGGCCCCTTCTTCCCTTCCTTACCTGAGGCCTCCCTCAGGGGCATAGCTCTGAAGGGCTGCGCGGGGCCTCCCCGGCAACGGCCGCCTCAGGAAGAGTCCATCTCAAGCCTCCCCCCGTCCCTCCACAGAGGCCCCGGAAGCGCCTTGGTCTCTCCCGGCCCAGGCGCCCACTTAACCCAGCGCTTCCCGGCATGCAACGCGGCAACAGCGGCTCCAGGCTCCCATGGCTTGGCTCCCCCGCCTCCGCCACATCCCTGGCCTACGCTATTTCCGGTACAGAGACGTCGACGCGTCACGCCCTCGCCTCGGCTGCCTACGCTCTAGGAGTCAGCTTCCGCTTCCGGGAGGGCTTCCCTATGTAAACAGAGGGATCTTGGCAGCCCCTTTGAGACTCAGTGGACGAAAGAAGTTGGCAGCAGGAGCGTTCCTAGACTAAAGTCTACTTCCTCAGATGCATATTATTATTTAAAAATAATAGTCTGTGGAATCAGTCTGTAGAGAGATATTGTAGCCCCTTTGGACTCACTGAAGGAAAGAAATTGGCACCAGGAGCTTCTCTAGACTTCTGTCTACTTCCTCAGATGCATATTATTATTATTATTATTATTATTATTATTAATAATAATAAAATGTAAAAATAGTCTGTGGAATCAGTCTGTAGAGAGATCTTGCAGCACCTTTGAGACTCACTGAAGGAAAGAAGTTGGCAGCAGGAGCTTTCCTAGACTTCAGTCTACTTCCTCAGATGCATATTATTATTATTATTATTATTATTATTTAGTCTATGGAATCAGTCTGTAGAGAGATATTGTGGCCCCTTTGAGACTCATTGAAGGAAAGAGGTTGGCAGCAGGAGCTTCCCTAGACTTCATTCTGTTTCCTCAGATGCATATTATTATTATTATTATTATTATTATTATTATTATTATTATATAGTCTGTGGAATCAGTCTGTAGAGAGATATTGTGGCCCCTTTGAGACTCACTGAAGGAAAGAAGTTAGCAGCAGGAGCTTCCCTAGACTAAAGTCTACTTCCTCAGATTATTATTATTATTATTATTATTTAAAGGTAATAATAGTCTGTAGAATCAGTCTCTAGCGAGCTCTTGCAGCCCCTTTGGACTCACTGAAGGAAAGAAGTTGGTAGCAGGCGCTTTCCTAGACTAAAGTCTACTTCCTCAAATGCATATTATTATTATTATTATTATTATTATTATTATTAATAAAATGTAAAAATAGTCTGTGGAATCAGTCTGTAGAGAGATATTATGGCCCCTTCGAGACTCACTGAAGGAAAGAAGTTGGCAGCAGGAGCTTCCCTAGACTAAAGTCTACTTCCTCAGATGCATTTGTTGGAGTGGAAACCCAGGGACTGTGCTAATTCCTTTCTTTTCTTTTAATTCAAACTACATTTTAAATATGTAGAGAGATCCTGTAGCACCTTTGAAACTCACTGAAAGAAAGAAGTGGGCAGCATGAACTTTCAAAGACTTCAGATGCTTTTGTTGGAGAGGAAAGCCAGGGACAGGCCTATATATGCTCTTGGTGTGTGACAATATCAATACAAATTTGAAATCCTTTGTGTATGGAAATGAAACCAAAACGATTTCCAAAGCCAAACTGGACTTACCACTTCATTTCCATACACAAGGGATTTTGAATTTGAATCAATGTTGTCACACACCAAGGGCATATATAGGTCTGTCTCTGGCTTTCCTCTCCCACAAATGCACCTGAGGAAGTAGACTGAAGCCTAGGAAGGGTCATGCTGATGCTGCCCACTTCTTTCTTTCTTTCAGTCAGTCTCAAAGGTGCTGCAAGATCTCTCTGCATACATTGTGTGAGGTGAGGAGCACATAAACCAAAGAGGGAGGCTAAGGTCCTTACTACAATACTAAACTAACATTATCTGAACATTTAACATTATCGGTCTGAACCTGAGAGCACTGGATGGGAAAGAATAAGTTGCAGAAAATGAAATACAAGTTTGTTCCTGGTTTTCCTCTCCACCAAATGCATTTGAGGAAGTAGACTGAAGTCTACGAAAGCTCATGCTGCAAACTTCTTTCCTTCAGTTAGTCTCAAAGGCAGGGGTAGGCAACCTAAGGCCCGGGGGCCGGATGCGGCCCCCCCGAGGCCTTTGGACCGGCCCTGGGCTGGTCCTGCCACCGCCGCCGCCCCCCACCGCCCCCCACTGCCGCCGCCCCCAACCATGCTGATATTGATTATTGTTGTTATTACTTGTTCTTGGGGTTTTCTTGGCAAAATCTCCACAGGGGGTTTGCCATGGCTTTTCTGGGGCTGAGAGAGTGTGCATGCAAATATATTTTTTAATTTTTTTAAAAAATTATTTATTTATTTATTTATTTTTGGTGCTTTGGCCCCCAAGTTGTCTGAGGGATAGCAACCCGGCCCCCGGCTCTAAAAGGTTGCCTACCCCTGCTCAAAGGTGTTACAGACTGACTGACTGTCAGAAAAAAAGAAGGAAGCTGGTGGCAGGAGCTTTTGCAGACTTGAGGTCCAAAACACACTGCAGAAATAATCCAGTTTGAGACTGCTTTAACTACCCTGGCTCAATGTTAGGGAATTCTGGGAACTGTAGTTTTGTCAGAAATTTTGCCTTGTCTGTTACAGAGTTCTGGTGCCACAATAAACTACAGTTCCCAGGATTCCCTAGCACTGAGCCAGGGCAATTAATGCAGTCTCAAACTGGATTATTTCTGCAGTGTGTTTTGGACCTTGAGCCTGCATCGTCAGATGCATGGGCTCTTTCTTTCTCTCAGGCTGCATCTGCACTGTAGAAATAATCCAGTTTGACACAGCTTTAGTTGCTGTGGCTCAGTGCTAGGGAATCCTGGGAATCCTCAGTGCGGCGGCAGTGGGGGGCGGTGGGGGGCGGCGGCAGTGGCAGGACCAGCCCAGGGCCGGTCCAAAGGCCTCGGGGGGCCGCATCCGGCCCCCGGGCCTTAGGTTGCCTACCCCTGCCTTTGAGACTAACTGAAGGAAAGAAGTTTTGCAGCATGAGCTTTTTATTGTGGCACCAGAGCTCTCTGACATAGAAGGCTAAATGTTCCTCAGAACTACAGCCTTGGGAGCATATTGTAGAAGACATCTTCATGTCCTGAAGGAGGAGGAGTGAAGCTGGGAGGAGAGCCAGGTGCTTTCTAGTGCTTTCAGCATTGGACTAGGACTCTGGAGACCAGGGCTTGAATCCCATCTCAGCTGACCTTGGGCAAGTCACACTTTCTCAGCCTCAAGAGATGGCAATGGCAGCTCCCCTCTGAAGAAACTTGCAAAAAAAATATAAGGCGCACCACCGTAGGCTTGCCATAAGTCAAGAAATGACTTGAAGGCACACAACAACAAGAAACAAAAAGATAGGATATGCGGAGGACATCATACTACTAGTGGAAAATATTATAGACTGAAGGCCTAAGCAGACTGCCAGAAATAGTGCACATTAAATTGAGGCACTGCCCTGGCTCAGTGCTAGGGAGTCATGGGAATTGTATTTTTTTCTGGGACATTGAGCCTTCTCTGTCAGAGAGCTCTGGTGCCACAATAAATTACAGTTCCCATGATTCCCTAGCACTGAGCCAGGGCAGTGCCTCAATTTAATGTGCACTATTTCTGGCAGTCTGCTTAGGCCCTAAGGAAGGTCAAAGAAGAAAGTACAAAGGCAGGCTTAATGCTGAACATAAAGAAAACAAACATAAGGACCACAGAGACGCTCCATAAATCGAACCTAGACAATGAAAAAATAAAAATATGTAGTTAAAGATTTCCCATACCTGGGATTAAACACCAGAATGGGTAATGCAGTCAATAAATCAGAAGAAGATTAGGAATGGAAAGGGCATCTATGCCCTTTCTGTAGCAGAAATAAAGTCTGTGTGCAAACAGCCCACAGCCTGGGTTGCTAGCAGAGCAAAAGCAAAATAGAGAGGACCGTTGATCAGGATACAAACACAATTTATTTTATGTGCACAGTCCCAACGGAATTTGCATTCAAAGCATTGGGCCCCTGGCAAAGGGCATGCAGTCTGTTTTATACTCCATCAAACAAAGAAATCCAAACCTAACATTCTATTGGATGCTTTAACTTTAAACATATAGAATCCTAAGCAATGAGAAACCAAAGTTTAGAATACATTATAATATGCTTAAGATACCATGTTGTCATGCCAACCACATACCAAAAAGTCTCTTATCAGTACCTGGACCCCTCTCAGCACAGCACAGTGTCTGCCTTTACTTATCACTTGATTTATTATGGCTGTGTATATATCCAGGCGCCTAATGCAGCCTGAGGAAGGTTTTTCAAAAGGTCAGGCTGTACCATCTCTGCACAGCTCTGCACATTTCTAAAGAGGCCTCATACATCCCAGAATCCTCTCTGTGTGGCTGCTTGATACTTGGCATCTTTTTTTTTTTTTTACATATAATGGCATATATTTCTAATATAGGCAGTAAGAATATATAGATTATCCAATTTCTTCTACCTCATTTCTTCTACTTTCCATTCTATAGACATCTATGAAAGGACTAGACAAGACCCTAAAATGTAAAGATACAACTGAACACTAAAGTCAGAATTGTTCAAGCCATTGTTATTCCGCATCACCATGTATGGATATGGGAGCTGCACAGTAAAGAAGGCGGATAAGAAGAAAATCAATTCATTTATGATGTAGTACTGGAGAAGAGTGCTGAGGATACCACAGGCAGCCAAAAAAACAAATGGGTCCTAGAACAGATCAAGACTTGACTCTCCCTGGAAGCCAAGATGATGAAACTAAGGCTGTTGTACTTTGGCCACATCATGAGAAAGCATGATTCACTAGAAAAAAGACAATGATGCTAGGGAAGGTAGAGGGCAGAAGAAAGAGAGGAAAACCGCATGTCAGATGGATAGACTCAAGTCATGGTCCTGAATCTAGGTGTCTCACAGGGTTGCCATGAGTTGGGGTTGATTTGAGGGCAGTTACCAACAACAAACATTGCGTGTAATACAGTATATTCTTAACAAGAGGAGGCAAATGCCACACAGTATGGTTTACAACATCCTCCTGATAAATTCCACATACTTAAAAGCTTATTATGTAGGCTGCACCTTTATATTCTTTTCAATTCCCTTGTTCCTTGATTGAAGTGAACCTGTTGGGATAACCCTAAAGTCCATTTATTATGGATTAAGCATGTTGTTAGTGGTGGTATTAAGGCTGGAGAGGGCATGTTTTGTGTTTTTTAAACATTAGAGTTGACAAATTTTGTTTTGATGTAACAGCAGCTGTTGCTTGTGTGCTTCACACAACTATGGGGTCATCTAAAGGGATATGTGCTGTAAGCAGCATTTCAGAGAAAGGAATTGACAAAATCTCCTCTTGAGTATTCATTGCCTAAGAAAACCCTAAGAAGTTCATGGGGTCACCAAAAATTGAGAGGTGACTTGAAAGCGCACGCACATACACAGGCCCATAGACCATTGAATTCAAGGTCTATAACATACCTAGAAGTATCGCTGCAGAGATTCCATTCTAAATTTCTCAGGCCTGGATGCTACCATGCCCTTCCTCCTCCATTGCACTACACTGACTTTCAAGCATTCGAAACAAGTTATATTCTCTTTTCCAAAAACTTTAAAAATTAGACCCATAATCCTCTGCTACCTTTGATTTTAATACAGTCATACTAACCAAAACAGCAACAACAACCTTGAAAAAGCAAATATCTGAACAATTGTTCTTTGGAAGTAGACTTGATAATCACTTTCTTTGTATAGACCTTCAGTTCCCCCCTGATGGAATCTGAAGGAGGTGTCCTCTCCTTCCATTTAAACATTTAACTGCTCTATCCTACGCGTACTTTTAAGCCAGCTGAAGTCAATGGGTCTAAATCTGTGTGGGTCCTGGAAACAATGCCATCACAGTGTGTGCATTTACATGAGAATAAGTCTCATTCCCATACCAGGTACATATATGTTCTGCCCCCACATCTCTAAACCAAGCAAATAGCAACTTCTAGGATGAAACTGTCAGTCAGAAAAATTCTGCAGGGGAAGAAAAATCTCTCTCCTGATCCAGTTTGTGTAGTGGGGTGGTTACCTATATTTTTATTTATCTAAAATGAAAACTTATCATCATCTGTTTCTCTCATTTTTTCAGATTACACAGCACTAAGCCATTTCTCCATATAATGCCTCCTCCATTCCCTGAATATACCCCCACTGATATCATTGCTGAAATTTTGTAATTGAGAAATATTTCATGACATCTCTGTCACAGCTCTAAGACTACCCAGTAATTGTATGAAATGTATTCAAGAGCAAGTATTTCAAGCTTAATATGGAATGAAAAAGCTTTATACATATCTAATATCTAAATTCATTTATGAGGTAAACATTAAGTAAGGCAACAAGGAGATTTGATTACCTTAATATTAAGTTTACAGAATTCTATAAATGCACAGTTAATTTTGTTGATAGATTTTTATTTATCATTTAGGATACAAGGTACCATAATTCACAAATTCAACCATGTCATTTTTAGTGGACTATTCTATTTGGAATTTTACTATTAAGTGAGCATTTTAATGCTGGAAGATAAAGAACCAAGAATATAAATCAGTATGCAGGGGGAGCTTGCTGCACCTTTGAGACAAAGGGGGGCTGCAGATGAGTGGCTCTGGGCCACCCCTGCTAGCCGCAGATCGGGGCTGGGACAACCTCACGCTGTGGCCCTGATCCTCCTTTTTGCCTCCCCTGCAAGAGCGGCAATATGCCGCTCCTTTCAGGGGTAGCAAAAGGGCACCCTAAGAGCTGGTGCTCAGCTATTCAGCACCCCTTCCGGTGCAGCGCATCAAAACTTCTACAATCTTTGGTTCTGTTTTCTTTCTTTCTTTCTTTCTTTCTTTCTTTCTTTCTTTTTTTCTGAGTTCCAAGCACCTTTGATTATCAACATGTCATGGAAGGGCATCCTGACGCCGCATGCCGTGTGTAATCGTACGCTGCATCAGGACGCCACTGGCGTGGGGTTGGGGTGGCCGGCGTGCGGCTGCCCCTCCTCATCTCTGCCTTCAGGCCGGTCTATAGAGGCCCTAACTGAAAGACAGAAGTTGGTAGCATAAGATTTTGTAGACTTTAGCCTACTTCCCCAGAGGCATTTGGTAGAGTGGAAAGCCCAGCGACAGATCCATATAGCAATCTGTGTGTGATACTATCCATAGGAAAGCAAAACTTAGAGGGGTTGCAGACTGCCAGAAATAGTTTTAGGGTTAGGGTTAGGGTTAGGGAATCATGGGAACTGTATTTTATTGTGTCACCAGAGCTCTCTGACAGAGAAGGCTCAATGTCTCAGAAAAAAAAAAATTCCCATGATTCCGTAGCACTAACCCTAACCCTAAAAGTGGACTCAATTTGCACTATTTCTGGCAGTTTGCAACCCCCTTTTGTGGGTGTGGAGATGATGCAAACTGATTTTCCAGACTAACATGGTTATGTCTTTGAATTCTAGCACCAAAAATACAAATGTCTCTCGCAGATGTTAGCAACTCCCATTTACAGTCTGGTTAATTTAGTATTTGACTCTGATAGTTAAAAAATTAAAAGATTAAAAGCTATTTTGCTCCTTAACATCTGTGATAAATGTACACAAAATACCAAAAATCTATCTTGTGTAGTGAAATTTCCTCAGCAACTTGGTGCCAAAATCAGACCAGTGTTCATGTCAATTGGGTCTCCAGATGGAGAGGATTCCACAGCTGGAGTGCCATCACTGAGAAAATTGTTGATTGGTTGCTGAGGAAATGTATGTTCTGCTGTGTGTGTGTGTGTGTGTGTTTTTGTATATATATATATATATATATATATATATATATGTGGAATATTTTCAAGCCATGATTGAAATCTGTGGATTAATAATCCCTGGATATGGAGGGCTGACTGTATATGGACAAAGCTAGGATTTTTTTTTAAATAAAGCTGACATGTTCCACAGATAGATAGGGGCATAGGTGCAAATACAGGAAAACTTTACTTTTTTCTTGATGCAAATAATAGTTGCTGAGGTGGGGATGAGGAATACATTCCCTTCCATTTTGCCACAAATGGAAATTGTGTGATCACTGTAGCATCTGTTTTGGCTGAAAAACATAGCATGAGGGTACAATTATGCTGAACTTTGTGTGCAAAAAAAAAAAAGAAAAGAGTCATGCAGTAATTAGTGGGGGTTGCAGACTGCCAGAAATGGTGCAAATTGAGTCCACTTTTAGGATTAGGGTTAGGGAATTATGGGAACTGTATTTTATTGTGGCACCAGAGCTCTCTGACAGAGAAGGCTCAATGTCTCAGAAAAAAATACAATTCCCATGATTCCCTAGCACTAACCCTAACCCTAAAAGTGGACTCAATTTGCACTATTTCTGGCAGTCTGCAACCCCCCTAGGTGTTCCTGTAATAATAAACTATAAGATGCACAAAACCAAAATACTATATTTTGTTGCTAGGTGAACAAACCTACAACATTAGAAATAATCCTGGCTGTCCTCATAGTACAAAGCCACAAGGTGGCAACCTAAGTCTAACTGTCTCCTGTAGGAAAGAAGAGAATCCAGTTTGCAGAGGCTTTAATAAGCATACTGCACATAGCTACAAGGTGTCTGTATAAGTACAAAGCTCTTATACAGAAAAAAAATCCCCAGCAAAGATTCATGTGATTTGTTACCAACATGGCATTGCAACAGTTCTTCCCAGCTCTTCTTAGCTGTGCAAGTAAGGGTGATAAAATAGTCACAGGTTGGGATATGATAAGAAAATGTGTGATACTCTATAATATGATCAAAAGATTTGCTATAATCAATAAAGCACAGTCTGATTTTCTTCTGATTTCCTGTGGTACGTTCCATTATCCAGTGTATATTAATATTATGATCTCTAGTGCCTCTTCTTTTTCTAACCTAGCTTGGACATCTAGCATTACTTGCAGCATATATGGTGAAAGTCATTGCTGTACAATTTTGAGTATCACTTTGCTTGCATGTGAAATTAATGCAATGGTCTGGTGGTTATTGCAATCCCTTTCTTGGGAACTGAAACGTGTATTGAACATTTCCAATCTGTGGGCCATTATTTTATTTTCCATATTTGTTCATAGATTTTAGTTAGAGAACTTCAGTAAATTCTCTCTCTATAGTTTGAAATGATATGCTATATATTCCTAATGATTTTTTTTCTCCCAGGTTTTCTCAGTACTACTTCCACTTCACTTTCTAAAACTATGGGTTCTTCCTTGAATGAATCTGTCATTCTTCCATCTGTTTTATATAATGCTTCAGTGTATTATTTCCATTATCATTTTATTTCTTCTTGATCAGGCCTTTATAGACTGCCAGAAATAATGCAGCTTGAGGCCACTTTAACTGCCCTGGCTCAATGCTAGGGAAACATGGGAATTGTAGGTTTTTTTCTGAGACATTTAGCCTTATCTGTCAGAGAGTTCTGGTGCCAGTTCAAGTGGACTCAAGCGGCATTATTTCTGGCAGTCTGTAAAGGCCCATAGTGTGTTCCCCTGCTGATTGTACACCATCCCCACTCTTGGTTCAAATTTCCCTTTGATTTCTCAAATTTTGTGGAAGTGGTGTCTTGTTCTACATTTTTTTCTTTTTGTTATTATCTTCTATGTCTTGCATTGATTGTTGTAGTAGTTCTCTTTGTCCCTGCACACAAGTCATTGAACAGTTGCATTCAACATTTTGACTCTATTTCTGTCACCTTTTCTTTTTGATTCTCATCTGTCTTGAACTGCTTTAAAAGTTTCATGAGTCAGCCAATGAGGCTTTTCTTTATTTTTGGTTTCAGATAACGTCTTTTGGCATTATTCCCTGATAATGTCCCTAGCTTCATTCCAGAGTTATTCTGGCTCCTGGTCAATTAGACTTAATAGAGCAAATCCATTTCTTTTGCATTATCTTAAATTCTACAGGGATGTTCCTCAAGTTGTATCCTGGCAGAATGACTGATCTAGTACTGTTTTTAAAGTTTTATTTTAATTTTTATATTAGCACTTCATGGTCTTGTTTTGGCAGAGACAACGGAGCTTCTCCATATTTTGCTTCCAATTACATACTCAATTTGGTTTCTATATTGACCATCAAATGATGTTCCTTTTTGGGGGGGGGGTTGTCTGAAGAATGTGTTTGCGATGAACAAATTGTTGGCTTTGCAATATTACATCAGTCATTCTCCAGCTTCATTTCTTGACCCTTGGCCAAATTCTTCTACAATCTTCTGTTCTGCTTTCTTTCTTTCTTTCTTTCTTTCTTTCTTTCTTTCTTTCTTTCTTTCTTTTGTTCATTCTCTTTTTCTGAGTTCCAAGCACCTTTGATTATCAACATGTCATGTTTTGGTCTGTGATCAATTTCTTCCTATACACCAGTGTAGAATCTTTCAATTTCTTAAAATGGTCTCAGACTGCATTATTTCTGTAGTTCAGATGCAGCCTTTAGGACTTCAAAGTTTTCCTGATCTGCAAAAACGCTCTACTGCAAGATTTGAGCTGTATGGGCAAAATATCAATTTTAATATCTCTGTGGATTTTTGCCCTTTTCATTCTAGGCAGATCAGCTTTTACTACTTTTTGTAAAGACGTAAAACCATCAACATAATCTACATGACTAAGCATCATACAATCAGCACAACTTCCCAGTTTATCACTGGGAAGTTGTTCTGACTTCAGTGTATGATGCATCATCATGTGGATGTTTTTCAACAGGGGGTTCTCTTCTTTGCTTTGTTTCTCCCTTCCCTTCGCTTCCTTTCCCTTCCTCCTTTTTATAAATCTAAAGCAATCTTACCAAAGTATGTAGGAGAACATTTCCTTCTTTGCATCAAAATTACACACACACTATACTACCTTCTGCAAACAAAAGGAATCTGCAAAGGATAATCTATATATGAAAACCAAATGGTAAGTAAAGAAAGAAGTATCTTTTCCCCAGGACCTGTGAACTGAACCAGACTGCAGGTTTAATCATACTCCTTTAAGTCAAAACAAAATCCCCTGGACTTGCTCTCTAAGTATGGTTATAGACAGAGCCATCTTCTTTTTTGATGAAGTAGAATCACAAAGTCTTTATAAAAATTATAAAACTGAAATATTGACATGCTGTATATGGTAAAAATATGTATTGTTTTATTAATATGTATTATTTGATTACAGTTTCCTTCCCACAGGCTGCTTTGAATATTATTTAACCTTCATTTCATTGTAATGTTATTATTAAGACACTAAGTACAGTAAAAACTAAATTAATATCTGAGATACTTCACCTAAGGTAATCAACACAAATCTGTCTAGGATATGAATTTCACAAGATAATTAGATCATGTCCAGTAGTTTTCCAAAAAGTTCTAAACATTTCCTGCAGAGAAAACAAATGGTTTAGTGGTTCCTAAGATTCCATTTCTTCCCTATTTCCTGGTGTCCTCTTCCAAACTTAATTTTAAAATATTACAGAAATATCTTCTTACTAAAGAATGCAATAGAAGTGTTAAATACACAAGTTGCATATGAAATAGGGTTTCCATATACCAGCTGGCCTGGATTTTTCCTGGATTCCAGGCTTCCTTGGATTCCTTTTTCTTTTTTAAGCAAGACTCTAGTCCTTGTTGGAGCAGAGTTACTGAATATTCAATTGTACAGAACAGTCAATATTCTGTACAATTGTTTTGTGAGAAATGAGTATTGGTATTTTTAGCCAATGAGTCAAATCTCACACCTATGACTGACACATTTTTTTAAAAACCAAAACCACAGCCTCTCAGTTCCAATTTTTAGTTCTTTGGGTCAATGTTACAACTCCAGAAAAAAAGTTGAGCTTTTGGAAGAAAGTCTAATTTAAATCTCATTTCTATAGCTTCTTACAAAAATATTACAGAAAATAATGAAGTCATCAGAGTGAAGATGGAAGAACACAAAAAAGCAGAACAGTTGCAAAATGCAACAAAATCCCAAATCCACAAAACAGTGATACTTTTATTGGTCAACTGAAAAGCACAAAATACATCATGCAAGCTTTTGAAACTTCACTGGCAAAAATCTCACAGGAGAAGAAAAGTGACAATGTCAGAGTCACAGGTGTACATTTTGTCTCAGATCTTACTTCTGTTGTCAGTTAAGATGGTCTAGAAGGAATATCAATCCAGACAGAGACACTCCCCTTCTTGCAAAATAGTGATTCATATTTTAAATGTACAAAACAGCTATTCAGCTGCAAAACTGATTCAGCTGCAAAACAGTGATTCATATTTAAGATTTGATGGAATCTGCTATTTTAGTGAGGTGACACCCCCCTCCCCCACAGATCTGTACTCCATGATGCACTTGGAAATCAGGACATTCTTCCAAAGGATTCAACCAGATCCCATAAACCCCTTCAAGAAATTTCTCTCAAATTTGAAGAGCTGCCTTCATGTTTTTGGATATTCATATGCAGTGTTGTGGAGATGTGGCTGCTGCTGCGATTCTTACCAGACAAACACAAAATCATCTTTTCAGTGCAATCATCTTGCTGGCAAAGTTGAGGTGCTCTATAAGACCTGCAATTCCCTAAAGGTGAATTTTCCAGATGCTAATGCTGTCTTTATGAGACCCCTCAGGGATGTTAGCTTCTCTTTGGAATGGCAAGATGTGCACTTCACCAAATCACACTGGATGTCCAAATAAGCTAATAGTGTGTTGGGATCCTGTGTCTTGTCCTGGGCCACAGGGATGCCTCATTCTTTGGTCAAGGCATGGAATGCATAAAGAGTATCCAACAGATGTTACTGCTAGCAAGGCCAACAAACAAGAATTTGTCGAGATAATAAGGTTTATTGCACAGCACTTTCAGGAATGAACAGAACGGAACTGAACAGAACGGAATGGCACAGAATGGGGCAAGAACACAAGTTACTACACAGGAGAACGCTGCCAATGCCACCAGGAGTCCCCAAGCCATTGCCCAGCTGTTCCTGGCAGTCGATTTTGAAGAACGGTTCAAAATTGTTCTTCAAAATTGGCTGCCAGGAATAGCTAGGAAGTGGTTTGGGGATTCCTGGCAGCAGCAGCGGCGTTCTCCTGTGCAGTAACTTGCGTTCTTGCCCCATTCCGTGCCGTTCCATTCTGTTCAGTTCCTGAAAGTGCCGTGCAATAAACTCAAATGAGTGAACAGATGACACCCAGCTAGTTCTTTCATTATCCGTATTGTTCAAGAAGATGCTAAATGTTTCAAATGCCACACATATGACCATAACACTCCATGGGCCTGGAATGGTCCTCATATCCAACTCTAAAATGTAAAATCTAAGAGGCAGAAATCTTGTGGATTTCTAGCAGCACTTGGAACATTGATTAGGTATCACACTTAGCCATCAGGGCCCCACCGCAAATGATCTAACAAGCTTAACTGTGTACTCAGAGGAGTGTATCACCATCAGGAAGTATACCCAATGCTTTGGGAGGGATTGACCTGAAAATGTCTCACCTTGAATTCTCCTGTTGTCTTTTTTTGGTATCAGCCTCAAGGGAAAAGCTGAGACCCGGGAAGGGAGAGGTATCAAATTGGCAGATACTTGCCCCTCCTAGAATTCTTTGGCTATTTTGGATGGCACAATCTCTAGCATCTCACAGACTGATTTTAAATTGCGTAAGTCCATCCAAATTTACAGGCCCATGAAAGGAATATAAAACCATTACTGAAACCCTTTCCATAAGTAACCGGCTGCTGCTTTATTTGAGAAGCCTGCCAGCAGAGTGCAACAAGAGTGCAGCCAAGCCTGAACAGGGCTCCACCACTACCATCACCACCACCCTAAATTCTGGGTGTAGAAGTGGGAAAACTGGTAGCACCCAACCCGCTATCACTTTTTCTGGGTCACTCAGAAAACCACCTGAGTTGTGAGGGTATGAATGCCTAGAGACAACAACTATCATAGTTGTGCTTGCATTAAGCTCTGTGGTATCTGCCTTGGTTGTATCTCCACACACATGCCACCAATCTCCTTCTGTTGTCTAAGTTTGCAGCCTTCTGTCCATCCAATTTTCATATGTGGGCTAGCAATGACAAGCCATAGCTTGTTGTTTAGACGATCCCATCAGGCCTTCTCCCTTTGAGAGGGCTTGTGTAGAAAGCCATGTTGTACTTGATGGCTGCAACATCATCCACAAAGGTCTGCAGTCATGGAAAATTACTTAAATGTTTAGTCAGGGTCCAGCCACACTCAGAATACACTGATTGGACTAACTACGCAAATGTGTCTGTGTGCCTTCAAGTCACCTGTTGATTTATGGTGACCCCACAAATTTCATAGGATTTTCTTAGGTAAGGAATACTGGTGGTTTTGCCAGTTCCTTCCTCTGAAATATAATCTCCAACTCCTGGAATTCATCCAAGTACTAACCACAACTGACTCTGCTTAGCGTCCAAGATCAGACAGGATTTGGTGCCTTTAGGGTATATAAATCATCTGCTAGGAAAGGAAAAACAACCATGTACTATCTAGACTCTTCTTCCTGAATCTATATGTAAGATGGATCCCAGAGCAGTCTTTGCTGTTAATAAAAACAAAGGTATCAGTGTCCCCTTGTTCTCATCTATGGAGAAAACAAGCAGGCCAACTCTGAATGTGCATTCCTGTGTCCCAGTCATCCCCACACTCACCAACAGTTCATTTTCAGACAAGATTCACCAGCAGAACCAGAAACAGCATGTCTCCTAGATATCCCATGTCATCTCCAGTGCCTGCTCTGCTGCTCCTTCTTTTCTGCTTCCCCTCTGAGACAATCCTGCTCTCATCTCATCAATGAGCTGAACACTTATTGACCCCTGCATCTTCCTCTGCCATCACCTTGGATGCTACCTGCTGTGGGTTCTGGAAGCTGCAGCTGAAGAGAATGGTACTTTGCTGATGGCTGTCTGTAGTCTGCAAGATCCTAGCTGTTCCACTTGCTCAACCAGCTTCTTGAGGGTCTGTGAGAGCCCTTGGAGTATGTTGCATCATTGCTACCCCCTTATCTGGCGCCCTTCAGTGTGGCTCTGTTGATACCAATCTTCTGCCAGGTGCAAAATTGTCCTGTGATGTTTTGATCCAGCCCAACTGGCCCCTAGTTCTAGGTGGGGCTGGCTGGCTGGTGTATGTGTGCTGGGACATGTAAGCCTTGGCTAGCATCCTGTCCTTTATAATGCAGTCTGAATATTCATACCAAATCTTGGATGTTACTGGTATGGAACCATTTGCATGCAAAGCCAACGCTCCAAGGCCAAACCAGCATGCAGTGATAACAGCACCTAGGATATGTTAGAAACCATGGTTCACCAAAGGGGTGTTTGACCCAGTTCCAATGAACACTTGCCACCTGCAAAAAAGAGCCTAACAATTATAGCAACTTTAATAGGCTTGGGAAGTAATATCTAGATCACTATTACTCTCCAGACTCTCCTGGTGCAGTGCAGAGTTTTCCTGCCCTTATTTCACCTTCCATTTGCAGAGTCTGGGGCTTTTTTATTTTTGCCTGGAGCAACCAGGCCCAGAAAGGTAGACAACAACCAAGAGGCAAACTTTGCCTTGCTGTTCCCTGGTACTCCCTTGCCCTCTTCTGAGAGGCTTCTCACTAAGGAAAAAACCACAGAGGATACCCTGGAGGGAGAGGATGCCCATGGAGAACAGCCAAAAAGGATCCTCTCTGCTGCAGCTGTAAGCCCATCTCTGTTTTCTTTCCCACTCATTGCAGGAGGAGGTCAAATACACCACTCCTGGCATTCTGCTGCCTGAAGCAGCTGCCTCATTTTGCCTACCTGATCTGCAGTTATTGCTGTTGTGTAGGGTCACTGGGCTTATCATTAATACAGTATGCTTGTCTTGTTATGTATGGTAACTTTTTGTATTTTTCCCCACTCTTACCTTAGAATCTACATGCTGAGACATACAGAGAACCAAGGAGATCACTTCATGTGTTTGGAGAAGTCAACTCTAGCTCATGAGAACATATGCTCCAACTACAGTATAACAAATGTGTTAATCTTTCAGACTCTTTGTTTAAGGTATTCTTATTGAGCATGGCTTTATCTCCTCTGTATCTCAATAGCTTTGTGGGCTGCAATGGAGATTTCTAATTGCTTTGTAACAGCTTCATGTGTTGCTAAGAAATGAACAGAATGGGACTTGTTTCGGTGTGAATGTAAGTGTGATGATTTCCCACGTGTTACTTACTTGGGAGGAGTTATCTTTTAGTAGCTATAAGTAGTCATCAATCTAAGACTGAGCACAGCCACTTCATTTTCTGCCCTGGGAAACAGTAGGCTGGCAAAAAACAGAGATTTTGCAGAGCTCAGAAAAAGCACCACTAGAAAGCAAGACCAGCGAACCTCAGTAAAAGCTGGAAAGCAGCTCTGATGCCTCAACAGAGAGTACCCATTTTGTCATGTTTACAGTTATCCTCCTGGATGTTCTGTAATTGCAGTACTTAGGCTCTTTGCAGTGCTGCCTGCACCATGGCTTTGGCGAATATCAGCAGTCCAGCAGCGTGTCAAGAACTGACTACAGAGTCATGGGCACTTCCACCTTGCACTAAGTACCTATGCCCATTGCTGCCTATGTACACTCTCATCACAGTAACAGCTGTGTGTGTGGTTTTATTCATTCTTGGTGTGGGTGGCAATGTTCTGACTGTAGTTGTGACAAGCCGGTCCCAAGAGCTGCGAAGTACCACCAGTCTATATCTGGGGAGCTTGGCTGTCTCTGATCTGCTCCTGCTCTTACTTGGACTGCCACTTGACCTGTACCGTCTGTGGCGTTCACAGCCGTGGGTGCTAGGTACAGTGCTGTGTCGTGTATGGCACTGGTCTGGGGAAGCATGTGCTTACTGCTCCATCCTGCATCTGACAGCTCTGACAGCTGAGCGCTATGTTGCCATTTGCTTCCCATTGCGTGCTAAAGTGCTGGTGACCCAACAACGTGTGAAAGCATTAGTGGTGGTACTATGGGCTATTGCACTGCTCTCTGCTGCACCTTTTCTGTTCCTTGTGGGAGTCCAACAGGCCAACAGTACCTCCAGTGAAAATGACTTCACCCGTGAATGTGGCCCTACAGACTATGCTAAAGAGTCAGGGATGCTGAGGACCATGTTGTGGGTCACCACCAGCTACTTTGTGCTGCCTTGTCTCTGTCTTTACATCCTCCATGGCTTGATTGCCCGGGAGCTTCTACAAGTCAGCAAGACACACCTTGGTGGGGCATCATACCGGAACCACCACCATACTGTGCGCATGTTAGGTGAGTAAATGGTGGGAGTGGGAGAGGGGTACTTTAGTGCCCCTATATCCAGTTCATTCCTATGTCCCCCACTCCTATAGAATTACCATCAACCCCACTCCTCCAGGCTCATTCTGTGCCAGCCACCAAGAAGAAAAAGAAGATACCTGACTTTTGCTTACTCCACTGGCTAGAAAGGAAGGAAGGAAAGAAGATCTGTGTGTACATCGTATCTGGGAATATGGGGTATAAATTATAGTCTGTATAACATCCGTATTCTTTTAAACAATCATATTCAAGTTCTTTGTCTATCAGCTAAGTGGTAGCCTTTTAAAAAAGCCATCTCCTTGCATGATACTAGCCAAAACAATAAGGGGGCAGGGGAGAGAAAAAGACCAAAGTGCCTGGCCATGATTCCTGACCATACTTTCTAAACTTCTCTGGGCAAATTACTCTTGTTCATGTCTGGCAGATAGTGCTCTCTTGTTTGCTGGACAGCTCCAGTCCTGTTCAATAGCAAACAGCCCCCTGAGCCAGTTTAAAAGAAGTGTTATTACTGTTTCCTGACCCCAAGAGCTTCTAAGCAAACCCACCATGGCTAGGGGCAGCTGTATCAAAGCAACAAGTAATTGTCTTTCCTCTTTTCCTTCCTTTTCAGTTGTGCTGATTTTGGCTTTTGTCATTTGCTGGCTGCCCTTCCACATCGGCAGGATCATGTACATCAACCCAAAGAATTCCAGGATGATGTATTTCTCCCAGTATTTTAATGCTTTTGCATTACAGCTTTTCTACTTGAGTGCTAGTATCAACCCAATACTTTACAACCTTGTCTCAAAGAAATACAGGGCAGCAGTTTATAAGCTACTGGTGACCAAGCGATCTCCAGAAAGGGCTTCTACTATTACCAGAGAGACTGCTGGCTATGTAGAAATCAGTGGTTAGTAACATACTTATGAGACTCTGATTCCATTGTTGTCACTGTTATAGTTTTAAAGCAGATTGGTGAAATAAAACCAAGTTAATTGCTAGCCTTTCAGCTGTTTAAACTCCTGAACTATTAAAGTTCAAATGCTTGTTCATTTACATGCATATGTAGAATTGGAAAGAACATGACTAAACCACACTTTCTTCATGCTATCTTTTTGTGCAGATGTCATCCTTTTTGATAAATGGCTTCACTACCATTGTCATTTCAGACATTATATTGTCTGTTATTTGGGACACTCTTAAAATTGTGGTTGTGACTTTTGCTAATTTGCTTATGCCTCCCACAAAACAAATAAGCAGCAGAGGGAGCTGAACAAAGAAAACTCAGTTTTAAAAAGGTTACAAGCAATGATCCTCTGAGGACTATAAATGTAAGGAAACACAGTTGAACTTGACGAATTGTTGTCCTTTTCTCTCTGACCTGGGATTAATTCTAAAAAATAGATAGAAATCCATAGTGGTGCAATGCACTGGTGGTTTTCTTCGTAAATATCACTAAAGTAAATCCCGTCATTACTTCTCTGCAGTGAGGCTATTCTGTAATAGAAAATGCTGTCATGCTAAATGTTAGAGATCTTGGCAGTAATTAAAGAAGAAGGATAGGTTTGCGAAAGGAGAAACCTGGCCATATATATATATATATATATATATATATATATGTCCCTGGGATAACGTAGCCCAACTACCCTAATTAATAATGTCAAACAATTTTCTGCTATTTTAGCTTTAAAAAAAAAAGTCAGCACCATCTTTCACTGTTACATAAAAAGAATGACTAAACTGGTTGTGTAACTGGCAGAGAAATGGTAAATTCACTCCAGAAATTCCTTAATAGTCTTTATAGGTAAGCCAATAATAGATAGTCAGCAATGTTTCAAGCTTTGTTTGCAGATTTCCTTCTTTCATTTACATGTGAGCATATACAGTCAGCCCTCTATATCCACAGATTTTTTTTTATCCACAGTCTGAAAATATTTCAAAAATATATTAATTCAAAAAAGCAAACCTTGGTTTTGCCATTGTATGTAAGAGACATCAATTTACTGTGCTATTGTATTTAATGAGATTTGAGCATCCCAGGTTTTGATATCAATGGGGGTCCTGGAACCAAACCCTAGTGGATGCCAAGGGCCCACTATATATAATTTTCATTTAAAAATATTTCTAGTGTGTACAGTAATATCAGAGTCTATGGTCTCCTTCACACCACACAAATATAGCACTTTGATGCCACTTTAACTGCCATGACTCCATCCAGTGGAATACTAGGATCTGTGGTTTTCTGTGGTATTTATAATTCTGTGCTAAAGAGCTCTAGTACCTCACCATACTACAAATTTCAAGATTCCATAGGATGGAACCATAGCAGTTAAAATGGTATCAAAGTGCCTTGTCTAGCATGAAAGAGACCAATATTTCTTATCAACTTGAAAGAAATGAGACTGAGAATTAGTAAAAATCTGAGAGAATTGTTGAAGCATATCTGATTTGTACATAAACCAAAATTATTTTCTGTAGACATTCCAGAGCAAATTCAAGAAGTATCTGCTGTGAATGTTATTAAGTATTTGAGAATCAATATCCTCAAAAAAATGCTCACCCAAATATTCAGTATCAAATATACACCTGTGCTTAAGGAAATACTTATCTACTTGGAAGAACTTGAACTTGGTATTGTGAAGACTACAGTTGAGATTAAAATATTGCTTTGCCTGATTTTGTACATATGGGATGCAAAGCAGATTGGCTGTCACACAGAGATACCAACTGAGTCCGAAAAATCTCACATGTTACCATCCCTATCAAATGTGGCAAATGGTGCATACTCTGAAAATCTATAACACAGTCCTAAATTGCATTGGAAGTCCAGTTCATACAATATCCTCTTTAAGAGCAATGTCCAGAAAATCCTTCAGGAAAGGATTGTGAAGGATCTTTAAATATCCCACCAACGTATCAGCCAGCAATTCTTCCACAGATAATAATGGGTCAAGTAAGCCAGTGTGGTGTAGTGGTTTGAGTGCTAGACTATGAGTCTGGATACCAGGGTCGAAATCCCTACTCAGCCATGGAAACCTACTGGAAAAATCACAAACTCTCAGTCTCTACAAAACTGGCCAAGAAAACCCTATGATGGTTGGCCTTAGGGTTGCCATAAGTTGAAAATGTCTTGAAGACACACAACAACAAGGTAGAATAGGTAAATCTAGAAAAGAATGCCTTTCTACCAGATGTAAACATATATTTCTCAACAAAAAATGCTCTAAATATTGTCTAATTTTCATCAACAACATATGCTCTAAACAAATCTTGGATTACCCAAGATTTTTTGCCTGTTCTATAATGTATCATTTTTTAAAGATGCAGGTTATAATTTTAAGTATTGTTTTTCAGTAACAACCAATTTGGAAATAAAACCGAATTGAAAGCTACAATTATTGTTATGAAAATAGGTAGAACTGCAGTAATAAAAACCATTTTTTTGCCAAGGCTTTTATTTCTTTTTCAAATGGTCCCTATTATAAGAAACATAATACCTTATCAAAGATTTCCAGATTTAATTTAAAGAGACCCATAAAAATGTAAAATATTTGGGAGCCTCTGATGTCACATTGTATTATGACGCTTGTAGTTTTGTATGGATGTAGGCATGGACATTGCTTAGAGATATAAGATTCTTGGAACTTGTGGACCATAATTTAACATTTGGTTGGATTGGATATTGTTAGTATGATAAAATTAAGGAACATGCTGAATTTTAAAAACATTATATTAGAATGGTCTGTGAGTTTGATATAAGTACATAGAGACTTTTTCCTAAGATAATATCAGCGACCTTACTGCAGGTAGCATTTTAAAAGACAGAATGGGTTAAAAATGGGAGATGGTGGCTTTATGATTATCTTTTATAAACTTTCAAGACAAATGGAAGTTTAAATCAAGAAAGATTATTTTTATAGAAGCCAAAGATCTTGGTTTGCTTATATGGAAAGTAAGGACAGATTTAATCAAGAGGGAAAAAATGCAGTCATAGAGATTAGAAAAATGAGTTTTATTTAGACTTGTGTAAAGATGGTGACTATGGGCTGAAACAGACAGCCCAAAAACTCTGGATTGGGGCTGCCACGGAGCCACACACTGGAGAGCCGTGGCAACCCCACGTTACACCTCCAACCCCCAAAGGCATTGTGTAAACAAGGAAAAAGATTTTAAATCAAGTTCCCTCAGTACTGACCTCAGGAAGTTTTTGAAATTTGGTTCATACTTACCTTGATGGTCCATAGCCTAATCTTCAAATCTTTTGGAATATCAGGCAACACATTAAGGTAAGTATTTTGATCACTTTCAGAACCTTTTGAAAGATGCTCTCCACTTAACAACAAGAAGAGAACCACTTCCTAGGAGGACCATTCTGGTTTTTGTTTTGCTTTATTTTTTATTGCTAGGTAAATTATGAAAAGTTATAATGCAGATAATTTAAATTTCCTCTGATTAGATCATTCTTGTTGTGTTCCTTCAGGTCATTTATGGCGACCTTAAGGTGAATCTATCATAGGGTTTTCTTGGTAAGATTTGTTCAGAAGTGGCTTGCTATTGCCTTCCTCTCAGGCTGAGAGTGTGTGACTTGCCCAAGGTCACCCAGCGGGTTTCATAGGTGAATGGGGAATCAAAGCATGGTCTCCAGAGTAGTAGTCCAACCACTCAGATCACTAGAACACACTGGGAGAAATGTCTCAAGCTGCCAAATGATGCCATTGCAAAGGGTATTCAAACTGAAATAAGTGTATAGAATGATTACAATGGTGTTATAAATTTTTTATAAGTTTTGAATTGATAATAAGATTTGTAAACTAATATAAGTGATGCTTAGAAAGGAGATACTATGTGGAACCCAAGGTGAATCTTCCAGCATCACAAAGGCTTTGCTCACAGAAGGGGTCTCCATCTGATTTTCAATAATTCCCCCTGCACCACAGCTCCTTCTGTTCAGCAGGGACCCTCAACTTACATGTTGCATTTTCAGGCAACAGAAGGGGTTGCCCTGGGGAGAAGCAGGGTGTGAAAATGTACTTGCACCTGCTTAGAGGCATGCTTCTACATATGGATCTGGCTGTATTTGAATAACAAAGTTTTTGAAGTGTTTGTATGTAACCAAATGTACTAACAGCTACACTTGCAGGCAAGCACTTATTTCTGGAGCATTTAATTTTTAGCTCTTTATTAATTTTTTACACATCAATTTTTTGTGACTGCACATTTTTGGTGAATATAAATCTTTCAATCTGTGACCTATTATCATCTCTCCCATAAGTTAGCCTTCCCTTTCAAATAAAGCAAGTCATTGAAAGACAAATGGGAAAACTATAACACCAGATTTTCTTTCACTGGTACTGATAATTATTTTTCTGCAGGGTAATGGTAATTTCCAAGGTAACGCAACAAAGGAATTCTTCAGGGGGAAGAGCTATTTATCTTAAGAAAGGCATGGCTAATATTTTCTGCAAATAGATCTATCAAATAAGCTGGCAGCACATATTATCTAGTTGCTGTGCTGAAAATCATAATGTTTCAATATTTCCGTGGACATTTCAACATGTTACATCACACAACAAATATGCTACTTTATATTCCAGGGTTTTATTAGTTTCCTGCCACCTGGGATGCTATTGTCATTGGTCAAAATACTCAGAGGTAGTGAAACTCAAAACCTGTTTTTCATTGAAAAGAACATACTGATTGTTATTCCTTATCTGAGATATGTTACTTCTCTCTCAGAGGTGTATTATTTCCTTTGTTACAGGTGTACTGTCTAAAAAGGGGGACAGTCAAAGAGAGAATAAAGCTAGTTGTATGGTACAGGTGGTCTAAATACAATAATGAAACTATCGCATGCGATAAAATGAAGAGATTTCCAAATGGATTGCAACCATTCTTTTAATCCAGAACGCATGAATAGGCCCACCTTTCTAGTGACTAATACATTCACTAAACTTAGGTGGAAATATGTGAGCAATGATGCCAGATGATTTCTATGTCACTGAAGTGGTGAATCTGCTCTGTCATTAAATCTAAACTCTAAAGGAGACATCCAAGCTGCTGAACTTTGTCACCAAAATAGAAGTAAAAGCAGAAGAAAAGCCTTCTCCATTTTCTCCTTCAAGTATTTGTCCAAAAAAGCAATATTTATTGCAAGTTCTTTGACTCTTTGATTGAAAAATGGATTCTATTGAAATATATAGATATAACTGGTAAGCTCAGTGTATATGATAATGACTAATTATGTTGGTTTTTGACAAGTTTATGTCTTGTCAGGCAGATAATGGTAGGTTTAGAATGTGTGGATACTTCTCATTACATTGTTCATACCAAAGGCTCCAAGGAGGGTCCAAAAATTCAGGCAGGAGTGGTATTCCACATAGACACTGTTAGTTTTAATAGTTCTCATCTCCACAAAGAGCCTTATTGCATGAGAAAATGAAACCGAAACAGAGCAGGAGAGTAGTGACTTTCTCCATATGCTGCCATAGCATTTCTGTTCTCTTCCCAAGGGAGATGGTCATAAAAGCATGCCTTTTGTTGCACTGGAAAAATCTATTTGACAAAAGGCATGCTTTTATGGCTGTCTTCCTCAGGAAGAGAACAGAAGTGCTATGATGACATATGGACAGGCACAGGAAAAGCTATTATCTCCTGCTCTGTTTTGGCTTTCTTATGCAACAGGGCTCCAAGAGAGCATCTTTGGTAAAGCCAGTGGGACTTAATTTTCCATTCAAGACCAAGATCTCCCCCAAATGTTTTGCATTGCTTTCTTTCCAGCTGCCTTTCAAAAGATTCTTGTGTTCTAACCCTATAAGCTCTACTGTGCCACTAATGTCTGTACATGAGACTAGGAATTACTTGTGTGTCAGTAAAGACTTTCACAAAACATTGAGAATGAGACTGGTTATTTGTGCCACACAGCTCTTAGCAGTTTTTGTAATCCTCAGATAATGAAGATGAAGGGGAAAAAATAGTACAAATATTAAAGCATTGGATTTGCAGCTTCTTGATCCCAATGTGTTTATCAGGAAATCAAAATACTTGCTTAGGTAATTGAAATATCGATTCACCTTTTTAAAAGAAAAGGTAATAACCCGTATTTTAAAACATATATTTGGACCCATCTCAGGAGTAACTCTGGAATATTTTCACAGATATATGTCATTGCAACTCACATATAGGCAGTGCAGTACACAATGAGACCTCATGGTTTCCTACGTTGGAAATTTTCCCACTTTGCAAAGTACATTTTGGAACTTTAAAAATAATTGAATTTGCTACCTAACACCCACAGATTCCCAGCTCGCTGGTTACTAATGCATGGGAATGGGCCAGTGCATTGAAAGGGTGTGTAAGGATTTGCTAACTTGAGGAATGTGATATTTTATCTATGAGCTACTTGAACTTGAGTATAATAAACAAACAATTTGCTTTGCAAAAGCAGAACATTGCAATGTCCTATCATTGTTTAATGTGACACTGATATGGTGTTTGAAATATTGGATGGTTGTGGTTGTCCCCAAAAGAAAGGATACAGTCAAAAATTATTGTGATTACACCCAAAGGAAAGAACACAGTCAGAAATCTCTGTATTATAAAACTAGTATCATAAAACAAATGATAGCAATCTGCTCTGTGATATTAGTTATTAGTAAAAACTCCAGATTTTCAACCATAGCTGGTACATACCTTCCCAAAAGCTCATGATTGTTTGATGTTTTCTTCTCATTAAAAATAATAATAATAATAATAATAATAATAATAATTTCTATCCCGCAATCGGGGCAACGCAATCGGGGTGGCTTACAGTTTAAAATTCCATAATTACATATGTATAGCAATACCTTAACCCACCCACCCCTTAAAATAGTATTAAACCAAAAAAGATTAAAATATACAGGTTAAAATGCAATATATATCAACATATCTCAACAATCACAGTAGCAAGGTTCCATTCAGTTCAGTTCAGTGGCGGGATCAAGGGGGAGAAGAATAGCCGAAGTCATGGGGCCGGGATGACTATTCAGGAATAGTCTTGACTACCTTTTTGAAGCTGTCAAGGGTGTTAATAAGACCTCGTCTGGCAGGCCATTCCATAATCTGGGAGCGGAAGCAGAGAAGGCCCTCTGGAAGGTCACTGACAGCCTGGTTTTCATGGGTTGTAACAGATTCTTGCCAGAGGACTGAAGTGCACGCAGGGGATCATATGGGAAGAGGCGGTCCCAGAGGTAAATTGGACCCGAGCTATGTAGGGCTTTAAAGGTCATGCCCAGGGGTAGGCAACCTTTCCCCTTTAAGGGCCGAGGGACTTCAGCTCCCAGAATCCCAGGAGCTATTGGCCAACATGGCTGAGGCTTCTGGGAGCTGAAGTCCCTCGGCCCTTAAAGGGGAAAGGTTGCCTACCCCTGGTCATACCCAACACCTTGTACTGTGCCCGGAAGCTAATAGGCAGCCAGTGGAGAGCTTTTAGCACAGGTGTTATATGCTTTCTTCTGGAGGCTCCAGAAACCAACCTGACTGCCATGTTCTGAACCAATTGGAGTTTCTGAGTCAAGCACATGGGTAGCCCCATGTAGAGTGTGTTGCAGAAATCAAGACGGGAGGTTACCAGAGCATGTACCACAGTTTCAAGATCCCTACTTTCCAGAAAAGGGCGCAGCTGGCGTATCAGTCGAAGCTGATAGCAAGCACTCCTGACCATCGCATTCACCTGATTTGTCATGTGAAGCAACGAATCTAGGAGTACCCCCAGACTGCAAACACAGTCCTTGGAGGAGAGTGTGACTCCATCCAGGACTGGAAGTTGTATTGCCAGACCTGGTTTCAGGCCCATGACTGTTAGTACCTCCGTTTTGTCTGGATTCAATCTCAGTCTGTTTTTCCTCATCCAGTCCATTACTACTTTAAGACAATTGAGAGGAGAGACGCCATCTGAAGTCAAAGCCAACGGCCGGGTCATGGAGAAGCATACCACGCTCCATGCCTCCGAATGATCTCTCCCAGCAGCTTCATATAGATATTAAATAGCATCGGGGACAGGATGGCGACCTGAGGGACGCCACAATTAAGCTCTATTCTAGAAGAGCAACTGTCTCCAAAGCAGTGCTTCCAATACCTAACCCTCTCAGGCAATCCAAGAGGATGGAATGGTCTATTGCAGGGGTAGGCAACCTTTCCCCTTTAAGGGCCGAGGGACTTCAGCTCCCAGAAGCCTCAGCCATGTTGGCCAATAGTCCCATGTTGGCCAGTAGCTCCTGGGATTCTGGGAGCTGAAGTCCCTCAGCCCTTAAAAGGGAAAGGTTGACTACCCCTGGTCTACTGTATCAAAAGCCGCTGAGAGGTCCAAGAGCACCAACAGGGTCACACTCCCCCTGTCACATGAATGGTCTGTGAGGTGAACTAGGCTGAGACTGGCTTCAGGTCACCTCTAAAATAATTCAGAGCTGAGCTGGAATTTGAACTAACTCCCATTTTAATCTAGGCCAAGCACCACCTTGGCTCATGTTAATGAGTCAAAGAAGACAATCTCTATGTCCAACCAGTTTTTCTTCCCACAGAGATACATGCCGCCATGTTTACCTTCCAATCACCAATCAAAGAACTGGGCACATAAATGCAAGATATATTTGCAAGTCTAATCACCTCGAAGGGCCATTCATGTTGTATCTTACATGGTAAGGAAAATCACATACTATGACAGATAACTTTCACCATTTGGAGGCATACCCCTGCAATGAAACAAAACAAAATTTGATCAGGTATCTTAAAATTTTATCCTAAATGCCTTAAGCAAATGGCATTCTGTATGCTGCTGATCTGACCTAGAATCATAAGAGCTGGAAGAGACCACAAGGGCCATTCACTCCAACCCCCTGCCATGCAGGAACCCACAATCAAAGCACCCCTGACAGATGGCCATCCAGCCTCTGTTTAAAGACCTGTAAAGAAGGAGACTCCAGAATACTCTGTGACAGACTATCCCACAAACAGATCTTACTGTTAAGACGTTCTTCCTAATGTTGAGGTGCAATCTCTTTTCCTGTACTTTGAAAACATTGCTCCATGTCCTAGTCTGTGCAGCAGCAGAAAACATGCTTGCTCCATCATCAATATGACACCCCTTCTAATATTAAATCATGGCTATCATTTCATCTCATAAACCTCTCCAGATTAAACGTACACAGCTCCCTAACTCATCTAGTCCAACCCCCTGCCATGCAGGAATTCACAATTAAAACATCCTCAACTGATGGCCATCCACTATCTGTTTAAGGACCTCTGTTTAAAGGAGATTCCACCACTCTCTGAGGAAGCGTCTTCCATTGTTGAACAGCTCTTACTGTCAGGAAGTTCCTCCTAATGTTTAGGTGGAATCTTTTTTTCCTGCATCCATTGTTCTGGGTCCTATACTCTGGAGTTAACAGAAAACAAGTTTGCTCCATCCTCAGTATGTTAGCCTTTCAAATATTTAAACATGGCTATCACGTCACTGTTCAACATTCTCTTCTCCAGGCTAAACATACCCAGCTTCCTAAGCTGCTCCCCATAGGGCATGGTTTCCAGACCTTTCACCATTTTGGCCACCTCCTCTGGAAACACTCCAGCTTGTCAATATCCCTCTTGAATTGTTCTGCCCAGAACTGGATGTGGTATTCCAGATGAGGTCTGACCAAAACAGAATAGAATGGCACTATTACGTCCCTCAATCTAGGCGCTACACTCCTATTGATGCAGCCTAGGATTATATGGGCTTTTTAAGCTGCTGCATCACACTATTGACTCATGTTCAGCTTGTGATCCACTAAGACTCCCAGACCCCTTTTACATGTACTGTTGCCAAACCAGGTGTCCGTCCCCCCCATCCTATATCTGAGCCTTTAATTTTTTTTCTTTCTAAGTGTGATACCTTATATTTCTCCTTGTTGAAATGCATTTTGTTAATTGTGGCCCAACTCTCTAACCTGTTAAGGTCATTTTGAATTCTGATCCTGTCCTCTAGAGTATTAGCTACCCCTCCTAATTTGGTGTCATCTTCAAATTTAGAAAGCATGCACTCTATTCCACCATGCAATCATGGATGCTAGTTCTAATCTGCAAAATGAACCCAATATTTCTTAGGTTTATTGTTTGTTTCTGTGTGTCTTTAAGTCGTTTCCAACTTATGGTGACCCTAAGATCATGGGGTTTTCTTGGCAAGTTTCATCAGAGGAGGTTTGGCATTGCCACCTTCTGAGGCTGAGAGAGTACAGTATGACTTTCCCAAAGTCACCCAATGGGTTTCTGTGGCTGAAATTGGATTCAAACCCTGGTCTCCAGAGTCCTGCTCCAATGCTCAAACCTATACACCATACTAGTTCTCTATTTCTTAGGTACTCTACTCTTAAAGAGTAAAAAAAAGAAGGCTGTGACTTGAGGGAGAAAAGGATCTTACAAAGAGTGGCAATGGGGAGAAAGCTTGTCTTGCCTAGCATGACAAGATCTTAAAACAGATCTGCCTCAACACTTTAAATGTGAATTACCCTTTCAACTTTTTGTGATCTCCTCAAGCTTGGCAAGAACTTCTGATAATTAAAGAATATGACTATGAACACCATTTTGGAAGTCTTCTGTTGCCCCAAGAAAAACAAAAGTTCCCTACAGAGTAGCAGCCTTCAAGCCATTTTTTATTTATGACAACTCTTAAGGTGATGTTTTCCGGGGTAGATTTGTTTAGAGTAGGCTTGCCAGTGCCTTCCTCTGCAGCTGAGAGAGTGTGACTTACCCAAGATCACCTAGTGAGTTTCCACGGCTGCAGGGATTGGAATTCTGGTCTTCAGGAGTCCTAGTTCAACAGTCAAACCACAACACCTTCCTGGCTCTGACTAGGATTCAGTTGTCACTGCCCCGCTCCCCTTTTAAGTTTATCACACAGCACTTTCAGGAACGGGAACTGAACAGAACAGTATGGAACGGGGTGAGAACGCAAGTTACCACACAGGATGCCACTGATACCGCCGGAACATTCCCCATCCGTGCTATATCTGGCAATATCTCCTCTATCCCCACTGGCCATCCCCAGAGGAGGAGGAGGTTCCACAGCCGAGAGAGAGTGGCGGAGGCAGGCAGGGAGACAACTTGGGGATCAAGTCGGCGGTGGCCGGGACATCTGTCCAAAACCAGCCCAGGACATTCCCAAATGCTAAAACACAGGAATGTCCCAGCTAAAACCAGAATATGGTAACCCTATTCTAGAGTTCCATAGAGTACAGACAACGTAACCCTGCATTATCTGGTCTCTTGTGTTATAGCAGCATTTGAACTAGGATAATTAATGTTAAACTTAGGAGTGGAACAGATGGGCAAAATAAAGCAGATTCCAACTGCTTTGAAAGTGGGGCATTTAGATGACACACACCTCCAAAGTGGGTGGAAACCAGACTGAAGCCATGCTCCAGGACTACAAACTGGAGCAAACAGAACCAGGGAAACTTTAGACCTGCATATAAATGCCCCAACATGAGTGCGGGGCTGTGGCAAAGCGAAGAAATAAAAGCGTGCCAACTCCAATGGATTTATCACAACATACACAAACTAGACATTTCAACAGGAGCATGGGGTGTTGGGAAGGCCTCCATGAGTCTGCTTTGTCAATGTATCACTCACACACCGGTTCCAATGCCATGTATGGTCGGAGCATTATACGTGCAACTGTGTGGCCATTCAGAGGCGTGATCATCCAATAGGATGGCATCTGGGGGAAAATAGTAGGGGTCGCTAGTTGTATGTTCATACAATGGTGCACATGTATGGGGGAGGCAACAAAAAATATTACCCAGCAGTGCGACTTTATGCTTCACTGTGGGGTTGGGCAGTGTGCATTTGACTCACCTTGGGAGTGTGCCATGTGGGCATCAGGGTTGTGACGCACTTTGGGAAAAAGCAGGATCGAACCACTTTTCCCTGCTTGTCTGTTTCAAGTCAAAGTGTTCAGGATTAAAATAGCAAATACACTTGTGTGAAGGAACAGCAAATAATCTTTCCCAATAGGTCTGGTTAAAAACATACACTCCAAACATATAGACATTGCTGTAAAGTAGGGCTGGGGAACATGTGATCCTCTGTGATGTTCTTGTACTGCAACCAGTTCCTATTGATGGATAGACTTGGAGGGTCACATATTCCCATCTCTGCCATAAAGAATTCCATATTTTCAATCAACATGCACATTAAGCTATAATTTAATGAAATACATTAATTTCTAAACTAATAGCACTATGGAAAACTATTTTGAAATACAAGAAAAGTATACATACTCCAAATATTCCTAGAATAGAATTATAGCAATTATAATATAATATTGCAAATGCAAGTAGATAAATAGATACCACTTTGGTGGGAAGGTAATAGCATTTGGTGCAGTCATGCTGGCCACATGACCACCAGAGTAGTCCTTGGACAGCACTGACTCTTTGGCTTAGTAACAGAGATGAGCACTGTCGGTTACATGTCAAGAGACCTTTACCTTTTTAATAATATAGCAACTTATTCCTGGAATGAACAGTGTTCTATTCTGGTTATAGTTTGCCCTCTAGTGGTTATTCTGAAACAGTATGAAGAACAAAAAATGCTGACCTACCTTTGCGTTGAAAGAGAGAGGAGGAGATACCAGAAAGAACAAAATGTCAGGTTTTTTACACTCGCACTGGTCTCCGTGCAGAGATACTGAGCAGCACTCCACTGGCCCAGATTCTGTTCTGTAGCAACCACCAGCACATGGTACAGGGGAAGAGCAAATTATTACCCTTAATCATTTGTAGTTTGTAAAGCACTACAAATTGAACATTCAAGACTCCTTCGGACAGCCTTCTCCAGTCTGGTCTCCCTGTGTTTGCTGGACTACAGTTCCATTATGCCAGTCTTCTTGCATGCTGACTGAGGATGACTGGAGTCTGACCTATCTGTATCTACTGGGTAAAGGGAAGACTGTTTTAAGAAAATGGCTTTCCACGTTGCCTGATGGAAAGTATTAGGTGTGGCAAGAATCTCACCCCCCTCGCAAAATTTGCAGTTCAAAGACTGATGTTTTCAAATATTTTCAAGGAGCTCCAGTGTTTGGGCCAAGGAACGGGGCAGGTGCTGCTCACTGGTGATGAACCAACTATGATGACATTATTGCATCCCACATATGTGTGTTCTGTTATTCATGAATGATTTTGTAAGTCCTTAGATTCTTCTTTAATAGTGATGATCCTTTAATCCCAGGAATGCAGATTTCATCTCCATGTTGTTGTTGTTGTTGTGTGCCTTCAAGTCATTTCTGACTTTATGGTGACCCTCAGGTGAACTTATCAAGGGTTTTCTTGGCAATTCTTGTTCAAAGGGGGTTTCCCTTTGCTTTTCTCAGAGGCTAAGAGACTATGACTTGCCCAAGGTCACCCAGTGGGTTTCCATGGCTGAGCAGAGATTCAAACTCTGATCTCCAGGGTTCTAGGAGATTATATGTGACTGATCCCCAACAGGATACAGTCACATTTTGGGTTGCTACTGGGTATTATCGCATGCAAGTTGGTGCTGCTGCCACCAGGCGAGTGCAACCCGGCTGCATCCCGGGTTCCAGCTGCACTTCGGAGGCCTCTTTTCCAAAAGGGGAGCTTGCTGTTTGGAAAAAGCAGCCTCTGAAGCATGCCTGGAACCTGGGATGCAGCTGGGTTGCACTTGCTTGGCAGCAGTGGCGGCGACCTGAGTGCAATAATACCTGGTAGCAACCCGAAATGTGACTGTATCCTGTTGGGGATCAATCACATTATTGGTAAGTGTGATAATCTCCCTAGTCCAGCACTCAAATGACTACACCACACTGGTTCTTCATCACAAAGGCACAATAGGATTGGATGAACTGTTAGTTTGGGAACTGGCCACAAGGGGGCAAAGCCATGGGAGCAACTGTTTTGTAGGGCCTTTGCAGAGTGCCAGAAATAGTGCAAATTGAGTCCACTTTAAGGGTTAGGGTTAGTGCTAGGGAATCATGGGAATTGTTTGTTTTTTTCTGAGACATTGAGCCTTCTCTGTCAGAGAGCTCTGGTGCCACAATAAAATACAGTTCCCATGATTCCCTAACCCTAACCCTAACCCTTAAAGTGGACTCAATTTGCACTATTTCTAGCAGTCTGCAAAGGCCCGTAGTTAAATATAAAGAATTGTAGGTTGACAAGTCTGTTTGGGAGGCAATTTTTACTTTGTTAGAGTCATAGCACCAGAGCTGAGAGACTCAGTGTCAGAGCTTGACACTTCTTTTGGTGTTCAAGCAAAAATTCAGGAATTCTGGAGATTCCTAGATTCCTAAGAAACACAGATATATACACAGATATATATATATCTGCAAGTAAACTGACATGGTGTTATGGCACTGGAAACAGATTCACAGGAATGTTGGAAGTCACCTAAATGAGAAAATTATCAATGCAGAAAGCACTCTGTGACATTGCTGACTTGATGCTACCGATATGGCAAATGAGATCTCCAGATATTTTAGCCAGCAGGATCGTGCTACTACTGATGTCAGCCACTGGGCATTCATTTTCTTAAATTTAAGGTTATGAAAATATATCTTCAAAGCATAATCAGTCCTGTGAGATTCAAATACTGTCACTTTGATGTAAGCTCTCAAGTATATTAATATTGATAAAGTCAGAACTGTGCCAAGTTGTTGTCTCCTTTTAACAAATTAACACTGTCTGGCTTGCATGTCATAGTGATTTTTTAAGCATCAGGGAATGTTGTTCTAAGGATTGTGTCCTTGTACATTTGATTGTACAATAACAATATGTAATTCAATGGAAACACATTCCAAACTTGTTGGGAGTCTGCCACCACAAGCTCCATGAGACTGGTATGCCACTGTATTTATATATAATATCACTGATCTCACAGGAATTTGTAATGCTTTTCATAATGATGAATAAAGTTCCTTCAGTGAACAGATTTAAAATCTTTACTGTATCTAGTTCTGGGTACCACAATTTGAAAGAATGCTGTGAAGCTGGAGTGAGTCCAGAGGAGGATGACCAAAATCGTGAAAGGTCTGGAAACCATGCCCTATAAGGAACAGTTTAGAGGAGTGGTATGTTTAGCCTGGAGAAGAGAAGGTTAAGGGGAGATATGATAAAAGGTAAAGGTTTCCCCTTTGACAAGGTTGTCAAGTCGTGTCCAACTGTGGGGGGCAATGTTCATGTCTGTTACTAAGCTGAGTCAGCGCCTTAACCACTGAGCCACTGCATCTGGGGTATGTTAGCCCTGGTTAAATATTTGGAAGGATGTCATACTGGAGATGGAGCAAGTTTGTTTTCTGCAGCTCCAGAGAATAGTGTCTGGAGCAATGGATTCAAACTACAGAAAAAGAGATTCCACCTCAACATTAGGAAGAATTTCCTGACAATAAGAGCTGTTCGCAGTGGAATACACTACCTTGGGGAGGGGTGGAGTCCCCTTCTTTGGAGGTTTTTAAGCAGGGGCTGGATGGCCATCTGTTGGGGCTGCTTTGATTGTGTATTCCTGCATGGTAGGGGGTTGGACTGGATGGCCCAGTCTCTTCCAATTCTATGATTCATGTAAGTCAATATTTTTATTTGTCACTGTTTTGCATGTTTGTCAGATGCCACCCAATTTTTTGCCTGCTCTTGCCCTCACTTTGGAGACACCAGGATGAAATCTGTAGTCACCCACTACCTCCAGCAATACTTACTCTTGACTTGGCCATACACATCCATGCTTGCACACAAATATATGGAGTGGACGTTTCTTTGTTGTGCTTCTGGGATACACATTAGTGTTTATATCCCTGCCCTGATTCACATCTACTGGTATAACATCTATAGGAAATCATGGATACCGTGCGGCAGAAATGCAATTTATTCATAGATCTTTTCAGCTCCTTCATTCCCCATCTTCATGTCATAATGTCAGAGAGAAGGACTAGACATGAGTTATAGGAATTTTCAGACATAAATGTATGAAAATATCCAAATGGAAAAGCATGTGTTTATCATAAATATAATTAAATGTTAGAACAAATAGAAAAGTTTATGTATACCACTGAAATGTTTGGTGTTAAATGTACATAAATCTATAGACATGATGAGCTTATGCCAGTTACACATTTTTAAGATATGCACCCTGCCATAATTATCAAAGGATATGGCTAATCAGTGTGGAGCACTTGTTTACATGACATATATCTTTATTCCTATATTTAGAATCTAGAAGAGTACATTTAATTTAAAATGCATAGATGGAAATGCAAGATTATGCGAGGGAACTTGTCTACTCCCTTTTCTTTATAAATTGTATACACAGTAGATAAGGTGTATAATTGTGTTTTTTAAGCCATTTTAAACATGTTTGGGCATATAATCCTAGGGGCAATGTGTACATGTGTTTTATGAGGAAGATTAACATCAATATTTTTTTTAATTAAAAAAACCACCTTGTTCTTGGATGTATTAAAGACTGAGTTACAAAAATTATACAAAAGAAACCAACAAACTGTAGAAACAATTCTTGTTGCTCTGTATACCTCATAGTAAGCAGGGATATAGACGCTTCTGAGGAATCAGCCCAGCTAGTCTCAACCAAGGGAATGGAAGCATTCACCATTTTTAAAAAGTGACACTCTTCTGTGGCCCTCCTTATTCTGTCATATGTACAGAGGTGATGTGCCATTCACTGAAAATGCAGTTGCCTCTCAGCAATGGAGAGTAGCCCCATCTGCCCTCTCTGTGCCATCCAGTTCAACATACTCATGGCATACTTATATTTATTTATAGCCTTTTGGACTGCAAATCCAAACTTCATCAGCCAGTATAACCACTAGCCATGCTGGCTGGGGGATTCTGGGAGTCATAGTTCAAACAAATAACTTATCCAAGTTGTGGTCACCACATGGTATTATAAGGTATGAAAGGGGGAAATGCAGGGTACAGGTAATGTTTGTTGTTGTGTGCTTTCAAGTTGTTTCTGACATATGGTGATCCTAAGGTAACCCTATCACAGGGTTTTCTTGGCAATATTTGTTCAGGAGGGGTTTGCCTTTGCCTTCCTCTGAGGCTGAGAGAGAGTGACTTGCCCAAGGCCACCCAGTAGGTTTCCATGGCTAAGCGGGAATTTGAACCCTGGCCTCCAGAGTCATAGTCCAGTGCTCAAACCACTACCCCATGTATCATTACATCACATGGCTGAGTTTCATGAAGGTGGCATAGAACATATGCTGTATGTTCAACATGGTTTTGATACTTAGACGCCAGGAAGAGGAAGGACACCTCCCCAAGATGACACTGTTATGAATGTTGGTCCTCCTTTTTCTTAAAGATAGGGCATGTGTCAGAGAGGCTGGTAGGCATTTCCTGACTGGGAACTAATGGCTGGGTGCAAGAGTTGGGAGCTGGACAGAGATTGCAGCTGGAATCCCTGGAATGTAAGTGAAGGTTATGGGGAAGTGACACAGACTTCCCCTTGCTAAGGAGGCTAAGGAGTGTGTGTGTGTGTGTGCCATATGTGATATATAGTAAAGGTAATGGTATTTCCTGTTGACAAGGTTGTGAAGTCATGTCCAGCCGTAGGGGGCTGTACTCGTCTCCATTATTTAAGCTGAAGAGCCAGTGTTGTCAGAGACTAATCTGTGATCATGGGGCCAGCATGATTACACAGAAGGCTGTTTACCTTCCCACCAAAGTGGTACCTATTTATCTATTTGCATTTGCATGCTTTTGAACTGCTAGGCTGGCAGAAGCTGGGTCTAGTGACAGGAGCTCACCCCATCATGCAGCACCCTGCCTCAAACTGCCAACCTGCCGATCTTGCAATCAACAGAGTCAGCGTCTTAACCACTTGAGCTACAGCATCCCGTGTGTGTGTGTGTGTGTGTGTGTGTGTGTTTATAGGGAAGCAAAGAGGGAGGAAGGGAGCCAAGAACACTAGAAACACCCTGGGACGAAGGGATAATGGTATTTCTCTGGGACCCTGGAATTTGGTTTGGAATAGCTGGTCTGGTTCCTACAATGAGGGCCTATGTTGTTCGGCTCCTTCCCTACTGGGGTGCAAAAGGAAGAAACCCCTCATATACAAATAAGAATTCTGTTTCTCCTGGAAGTTTCCTTCAGTCCTGAAATTTCTAGCATTGCAATAACCTAAATCTTCAATTGAGCATGTAGAAATACAGATCAGGCCTGCAAAGAAAAGGGGTTGGCAAAGTGGCCAAGGGAACGTGACCATACTAAGTGTTCTAGGTGCAAATGGTTTTCAATGTGTCATTCTCTCTGTAATTCTTGTAATTTGGGGACTGAAAGAAAATTTCATGGAGGGGCAGAATTCTTGTTTGGAGGGGCAATGCTTTGCCTCCCTGTACCTGCAGCCCTGCCCCTCACCCTTTAAAGGGATCAAGTTTGTTGCTTACTTTAATGAATCAAGGTGTAGGGAGAATAAGCTTATACTACAATGGAATTGTCTGCCAGAAGTAACATAAAGAGTGGGAATAGGCAGTTTACTAGTGTAAAGCACTCCCAGGGAGTCTTAGGGACAAAAAGTTGAGTCCTGGACCCATTGCAGTTGCCCATCCTTGGTATTAGGAATAAAATTTTCTAGTTATTTTTAAGGCATTCTTAAAGGCATTTCAATAGGAATGTTTTCATTTTTATGCCATTTTCTTATCCATCATAAATTATTATTATAAAAGCAAAGTTGCTTTTTAAGCATTGTGACAACAAACTTCTTTTCAAATCGTATCATTAGTAGAAAGAAAAATTTCATTAAATGTAACTATAAAAGCTGTGCTTCTATTTGTACTCTACCTGTAGTTTCCATTGACTTTTCCTACTAGAAAGAGGCCAACGTCAGTTATTGTTGTCTCCAGAATGTCACACCAAAAGCGTGGCAGGGAAGAGCACATAACAACATTACAGGATTTTAAAATCTTAGAATTCCTATATGAAGAAAGTAATTTAATGATAATGTCAGAGAACTACAGTGGAAGGGACCTATTGCACCAGAGTCAATAGTGGAAAGGCAGAGATATTGGGAGCTATCAATGGGGGTTTCTTCGCAAAAGGTGCATTCCACCAATAATTGAAATGCAAAGCAGCAACAGGAGAGACATGATAAGGACTAGCCAAAGACACTATTATCCTCCTGTAATTGTGATTTACCAGCTTCATGTGATAAAGTCTTGTGTCTTCTCTTCTCCAACCAGAACATACCAAGCTCTCTAAGTCCCTCCTCTCAAGGCTTGGTTTCCAGACGTTTGATCATTTTGGGCCCAGGATTGTAGGTTATGTCTGATCAAAGCATAATAAAGTGGCACTGGCACTTCTCTTTATCTGCACCCTGTACTCTTGTTGATACATTTTCTATTTCAATATTCCCATCAATAAATTTGACATTTTTGTGAAAACATACTAAAATAACTTGCATTTTAGATTTTACTGTTTCACCATTGAAGCATATGTTAAAATGACCTTATATAGCAAGCTTTCAAAAACCATGTATCATTTAGGTTGAATTATAATGTTTAAGTCCTGTGTTCATGGGTAAAATAATCCTCTTGGAGGCAGACTGACACAAATAAAGGAGATAACAATAGGACTGCAAAAAAGGACAGATGGAATATACTATATTTACTGTGGTGCAACTAGGTTATTTTAAACTGTAGGCCTTAATAATTGGGGAGATGTGTTATTCAGCCCTGTTGCATTACTTCAGTTTTGAAACACAAAAATGTAAATTTTTATAAATTCTACAGCTGTCATCATCAAATGGAGTTTGCTCCTGCTGCCCTGAAGTTCATGTATTTACTTAGGAACAAGTACTATTTATTGCAGAAAAGAATAACATCTTTAAAATAAAAATGTAGTCAGCCATATGGATCCACAAATTCTGCATTCCTGAATTCAACCATCCACAGCTTGAATTTTTTTTTTGAAAATTTCCAAAAAACAATCCTTGATTTTGCCATTGTATATAAAGGGCACCATTTTACTAGGCCATAGTATATAATGAGACTTGAGCACCCACAAATTTTGGTATCCATGGGTGGTCTGGCTACCAAACCCTAGCAGATTACTTCCCCCTTCTCACCCAGATGCCATTCCACTGGACACCCACCCATATGAAAAAGCACAGAACTCCATTTACCTTCCCACCGAAATGGTACCTATTTATCTATTTGCATTTGCATGCTTTTGGACTGTATGTACGTACCCATTTAAAAAATTGTTCTGCGGCACAACCAGTTGCTCACCAAATAACTTTTTAAATAATAAGTTTTTTATCCCATCAGCAGAAGGAGAGCAGAGATGGGGTCAGCTGTGGGAAGGAATTCCACGCAGTGTGTAAGCAGCAGACGCTGAGAACATCATCTCTCATATCACCACAGATAGTCCAGTGGCAATGATGGAAGCAAGAAAAAGCCCTCAGCGAGCTGTCATAGGGAAATAAACTTGAGTTTTCAGGAAGAGTATAACCCCAACCAGCACAGGCTGAATATTCCCTGGTCTACCTTTCAGCTGACCAGGAGCACATCTTTCTTGTCTGGATTAAGCTTCAATTTGTTCACCCTCATTCACTTCATTATTGACAACAACCGGATTTCTTGGAATTAAATGGAAAGGAGAGAGAGAGAGAGAGAGAGAGTTAGGTGTCATCAGCATACATGTGAAACTAAACCCCAAAACTATGGATAACTTCTTTGAGAGGTTTTACATAGATACTGAACAACTAGGGTGAAGGGATAACAAAACAAGCCTCCACAGTTCAACAGCCCAGGTTTTGAATAGGAATCTCCAGTATCACCTTCTAAATTTGTCCCTCTAAGAAGGACTATTGCAAAACAGTGTCCTCAAGTCCTGTCCCAGGAAGATAATCTACTCATAAAAATGTCTTCATGTACACTCCATGAAGTCTCTTTGGTCTGTTGGACTTTATTGTTGATAAATGCTTCCTTTCCTTCCCCTTTTAATTTAGTGATAAGGTTAGTGCATGTTAAGAAGTAGGATAAAGTTAAGGAAGGATGATCCAGTGTCAACAACAAAAAAGGGTATTGTACCTAACCAGGTATAAACAGCAAAAAAGAAAGAAATTAGGTAATGGTAAAAATAATATATTCTATAACAAGGATATCAACAATGTATGTTAGATGATCAATTTACATTAAAAATAAAGGTATATCATGCAAAGTCTTACATAAAGAACCTAAAATGCACACTTTAAGGATGCAACTACAATGTGCCTTAAAAATAATAATCAACTTTTGTAATTATATAAGTCCTGAGAGGACAAAGCCCATGCCAAAGGCTTGATAGTCCTGGATAAGTACTCCAAGGTATCTCTCGGCAGATGTTCTGTGAATTCAGTCTCAAATGATCACCAGTCAGACGCATCTCAACCTGTGGACTTCTTCAGTGGCTAAGGTATCAATAAATATCCGCTATTACAACAAACAATACGTGGAGTAAATACCATTCAAAGAATTCACCAACCTCTCTCCTATGTATCAGAGCAGGAGGGCCCAAGACATCTCACTTCCTGTGACAAAGGGGAAAATGGCAGAGGTACACACACTCAGGAGTTTATCACATGGAGGGCAAACTGCAAAAATCCTGATGCAGAAATGGGATTTAAAAACCAGGAAAAAACCGCAAAAGTGGGTAGTTTTTCATACATGGCAGGGTTAATGTGACATTAACCCGAACAGAAAGTAATGTGACATTAACTAAAATAAAACCCACCCCCTTTTACTTTCAGGATTTTCTGAAATTAAAAAGGAGCGGGTTTTGTCTAGTTTCCATTTGGGTTAATGTCATGTTAATTCTCATTAACACTAACATTTTGCCTCTACAGATGGGCGGCTGTGGGCTCTACAGATTTGCCTCTACAGATGGGCAGCTGCCCCATGCCTCGGCCCTGATCCACCCTTATGGCACCTCTGAAAAGGAGCGCTAAAATAGCACTCCTTTCAGAGGAGCCAAAAGGGGTGCCGGAAGAGGCACTGGGCGCCTCTTCAGCGCTCCTTCCGGCTCAGTGTGTCCAGACGCTGAGCCAGAAGGACGTTATCGGAGTGCCCGCTGTGTGCAACAGCAGGCACTCCGATGACGTCCTCAGGAAGGGTTGGGGCACCCGGCATCCGGCGTCCAGCTGCCCCTCCCCTTCCTGGGATTGAAGATGGCACTTTTTGCCATCTGCATCCCCCCATTGTCTGAAAAACACCCACTTTTGTGGGTTTTTTTCTACTTTTTGTTTGGGTTAACCCCGAACTTCATCTGAAAAACTACCCGCTTTTGCGTTCCCCCCCCTCCCCCATTTAAATCTAGTTTCTCCATAGGATCCATCCCATGTGATAAACTTCTCAATCTTATATAACAGAAGCCATAACCAGACAGGCAGTTGAAGCACACCTCAGTGCTGAATACCCCTGTCATATTTAAAGGGGCACAGAGCAGGCTGTGTGGCACCCATACAGCTCTCTCCTTCAACACCTGAAAGTCACCCCAGGATCTGCTGCCTCAGACAGCTGATTTACTCTGTCTAATGACAAGACCATCCATAATCCCTAAGCACCAACTAAATGGCTAAGGATCCTTCCCACACTGGTCTCCCAGATGAATTGGGTTCTAAGACTCAGGGACATGAACCACTTTGAGACTTGCTTGCCCCATCTATTCAGGGATGCTTAGATGCCAGGGAGGGATATCCCAAAATGGAGCCAACGTAGTTCCCTGGTTCCAAAACAGGGTGGTTTTCTCCAATATGAGATGAAAGAAGAGAGTGGTGGATTGATTACATTTCCTCATCCCAGCTAGCTACCAACATGGGGACATTCATGGGTTAAATAGGATTTAGGCCTTTTAATTTGTCATTAACTAATTTTTATTTCTTTTTTTGTCCATGCCCAATATGCCTCATGGTATAGATGTCAGAGTATATGACCAGGGCAGTAGCTGCATGTATTGACTGAATGTTCTATTTCCATTTGATTTTTCCATATAGGCAAAAGCTCTCTGCATGTCTATTTCAAAGCTGGGGTGATTTCTTATAAGCAGCTGGCTCATTAGTTCATTCATAGGATTAGCATTTCACCCAAATGAAACCCTGTGGGACTATTAAAAGCAAATACTGTCTGTGTGATGTATTTTTACTTGCTGGGGGGGGGGGAGGAAGAATCAGTTTTGGTTGCTTTTTTGGCTCTCTCATAGTGCAAATCTCATCTATTGCCAAAGTATGTTATGCTTGGTTTTGTTTTTGTTTTACTAATCATTGTGATTTTAAAACCACTGTCCAGAGAATAAGTCAAACCTACCTATTATAGCTATTTATTTAATACAATCTGCATCAACATGTGTGAGAAATTATACATTTAAGCATGTCATTTGCTCAGCCCTATTCATCTTTTGTTTATCCCAATTAGAAATAAAACCACAATGTTGACAGTATGCATTACTAGCAGTGAGGTGCTGCTACAAAATATTTTTCCCCTTGCTGTAGGTTTCTCTCAAAGGTGGCAGATAGACAAGGGCAACTTGAGCATAGATGTCAACTCGCCTGTGAAATCTTGCTTTAGAAACTGGAGGAGTAGCTCAGGTGAAACTAAACACACCTAATGTCAATGTGGCATATTGCTTGTCTTCCCTTAGTGAGTAAGCTGTTTACCCAGCACTCCTTAAAATGGCATAACCCAGTTGCCTGCAACCTGGCACCCTCCAGGTGTGTTGGGCTACAACCTCTATCATCCCAACCTTCATGGACATGGTGGCCAAGGTGTTTGCAATCACCAGATCTGAACGGTAAGTGGTTGGGACTAGTTGGCATAGCTACTTTAGTTTAGGGCCTCTTACCAATTCAGTTTACCATTTATTTCCAAAAACCAAGGTGGGTAGAGTCACATGCCCTTTATTTCCAGAGATCTTTCCCTGTCTTTGACTATTTAGCCCACTTTTTTTTCTGAATTTGCACCTCAGAACTAACAGAGATCTGTGGCATTCTTTGCTATAGGAAACATATCAAAGCTTGTCTGCTCTGAATTCTGCTTAACTACATTTCCTCAGATGACCTACAGTATCTCATATTGACTAATAAAGCCCTAGGACCATGTCTCTATATAGAAATAAATTGCTCTGATTAAACAGATACATGCATTGCACAAATTTAACATCCAGCAGCCCTTCTCTTCCCTGCCACGAAAAGCAAAAGACCAGATAATAAGGACTGACTATTAATTATTCTTTTCCTGCTATTGTTTGTGGGCATACATATCTGATCATGTGTTTAAATTACACCATAGGAGTCCATTTCTAAAAACCATCTATGATAGTCTCCATTCAACAACAGCTAACCATTTTCTTTTTAAAAATATCCTTGTAACTGTGTATATAACTCTCCTCTTCATGGTTTCGCACAACCCTTTAATGAACAAAATCTTGCCTTTGACTTAGAATCTAATTCTTTGTTTAATTATTTTTTAAAATAATGGAAACATTTCTAGTGTGGTGTAGTAATTAGAGTATTGTACTAGGACTGGGAAACACCAAGTTCAGGTCTCTACTTACCCACCACGTTCTCTTAATGACATTGGGCCACTTATCTCACAAACTAACTTACTTCACAGGGTTGCTATAAGGACAGAAAAGGAGAGTTGGGGGTCTTGAGCCTCTTGGAGGAAAGGTGGGATACAAACGTAGTAAATAAACTCTTTTCTAGTTGTGAGGTGGCATCTCCCTCCTTCCCCTTTGTTTACAAATAGTTATATAAAACCCATGAAGGGAGCCAAAAGGGGGTTATCTGGAGTGAAGAAATGGCAGAGGAGACATCATAGTGAGAATACCCATCGAAAACTGTAAAAACTTTCATTGTTTCCTGCAATGGGGAGAAAACTGTAGTAATTATTTGTTTATGCAGGCAGAGTGAAAAAACACTAACATTTGTACTCCTTCTCCAGATTCCCTAGAAAAACAAAATTAACAGGGCAAGCTTAGTGTTTACCAGAAGAAAAGTTGCTGTGGATTGTCCAATCTGGACCAGTATCTGCCAAAACCAAGCTGTTCTTTGGCCACAATACTGACACTAATGCAATTTTGCTTACAAGCTAGGGATAGAGCTTTAACATGCCTGCTCATGAAGATGACAAAAATGAGGTGTGGCGAGAGACAACGTGGGAGATTTGGGCTTGTCGTTGCACTTGTTTGTGTGCATCATCAAAAAGAAAACTTAAATGTAATAGCATTGGAATTGACATTCAGAGGAGTTCACTAGCTCCTGATAGTGTATCAGAGAAATCTGAATTCTCATCATATTTGAGATAACCTTTGTGTATGTGCCTGCAAGGCACCTCTTGACTTATGGCCATCCCATGACTTATGGCCATTCCATGAATTTTGTAGGGTTTTCTTAGGCAAGGCTATATTTCTTAGGCAGTTCCTTCCTCTGAAATATAGCCTACAGCACATGGTATTCATTGACAGTCTCCCATCCAAGTACTAAACAGGGCTGAACTTGTGTTGTGTCCAAGATCAGAATATTTTGGCAGAGCAGAAAGAAGAATTGCTGTAATGACAATAATGGGAGAAATCTAAAACACCAGGATTTTAAACTTCTACATGCACACACACACATTTTGAAACACTGTTGTCCTTCACTAAACTTCGAGTGTTTTTGTATTTGAAGAATTCATTGTCATTTAATGATTGCTACTATGATGATGCCAGCATATATGAATAGCTGTGGAATTCCCTTATGCAGCAGGCTAGGCTGGCCTCCTCTGCTCTCTTTCTGCTTGTATGTAGAAGCCATTTCTATTTAAACAGACATTGGTTGACATGCAGAAGGGTCTTTTAGTGAGGTATGTGTGCTGTAGATTGATCCTTATCATGTTTTTAAATGATTTATACTGTTTTATACTGAATAATATAATTTTTACATTGATGTTTTTAGTATGATTTCAACTTTTTTTAAAAAAATGAACATTAGGGTTTGGGTTTGGGTTTGTTTTTTTATTTATATGGTGTTTTAACTTTTTGTTGCTGCCTTTGTTGCTGCCTTGCTGCCTTATCCATATAAGGACAAAGGGCCTTTACAGACTGCCAGAAATAATGCAGCTTGAGACCACTTTAACCGCCCAGGCTCAATGCTATAGAATCATGGGAACTGTAGTGTTTTTTTTTCTGAGATATTGAGCCTTCTCTGTCAGGGACCTCTGGTGCCACAATAAACTACACTTCCCATGATTCCCTAGCACTGAGCCAGGGCAGTTAAAATGGACTCAAGCTGCATTATTTCTGGCAGTCTGTAAAGGCCCAAAGTTGGGATATTTATGCACAAACACAAAAGCTCTGAAATGTAGTCAAGATATGATAAGTGGTGCAAGCATTACTTTCCAAGTGTAACTACCAAGGTTTTTGCTGCATGAGACAGAGCAGGAAATGGCAGAGCCACCCACCGATGGCCCAGAAAGGAGTTTTGCCACACAGGACAGAAAGCTGCAAAATAGCCTCTTCCATTCCCTGGTAGTAAACATATACAATAGCAAAAGAACTAATCAATTGCAGTGCTTTCACAACACCGCAGTTCATGACACCTGAGGCAGCCACCTCACTTTGTTTAATGGCAGTACTGGCCTTGGTCACTACCACACAGTGTTTAAGGAGCATGGAAGGCTAAGTAATTCAAGAGGGGAGACACATTTCACTTCACACTGTGCAGGTACATCTTCCTTAGGTTGGGATACTACTATAAGACTTTGAATCAGCCTGTCACCAGAGGCATAACAACTTCATCAAGAAAACCCTGCTTCCCAGTTCTGTCTTGAGAGGAAGAGCTGTAAAATGCAGCAATGAAAGACCATTGGAGTCAGCTTGGAGTGGGGTTTACGCAATGTCCCAGTGGCCCATTATAAACTTTAATCAGACTGTTAAACAAACTGGTTAATGAGTTGATCCTTTCAGTCCTACTTTACATTCATTCTTATATATAAGATGTATCATATATGGCCGCTCTTTCATGGGATTCTTTAATTCAATTAAATTCTGTTTCCCGCTTTCGCCAGATTTCTGAAAGTGAACCTGTTTATTTTGTGAGCAGGCTGCAGAAAGAGATCCATAAGCATTTCCTATTCTTCGCCTAGGTTTTTAGAACAGGTGAGGTAGCCCTGCCTCATTGGCTTTCTGTCTTTTTCATTACTGTGCCAGTACACAGATGAACAAATAATGTTTGAAGCACTGTGACTCTTTGTAATTATTTCTGCTCACTTTTAAAAATAATTTTTGTATCATCCATGCACCCAAAACACGGGAATTTTTGTATCATCCATACACCCAAAACACCCAAAGGGAAACAAAGTGTAGAATACAAGAGAAATGCTCTGGAGGGTAGACTAGAGACTGTTGCCATTCATAATTCCCAGGATCATTTGGATACCATTTTTGTGGCTCAAGGGCAGCCATCTGCAGCAATATTAGGAAAGATTGTTAAGGTGCTGATGTATGAATGTTTGCAGGATTTTTTTTTCATGGGAGAGTGGACAAAGACCTACATTCATGCTAACATCATTCCTGGTAAAACTGGTGACTGAGTTGCAGCAAGCCCTGACCTTGGCTTCTGTGTTCCCAGAAATGTAAATACCAGCACTCCATTGATTTTCAGTAGGTAAACCAACCAGTGGATAAACCTAGTATCCCAATTAGGTATTTCAATCTATGATGGAAACCGTTAATTCTTCCCTCCTCATTTCCCTCACCTCCATCCACCACAATCAACTGCAATGTTGCTTCAGTCAGCCTCTCAGCCACCCCATGGAATTTCTCAAAAACATAGCAAAGCACCAAAAAGCTGGATAACAATAGTGGTCTACACTACAGGACCATTGTAAATTACCGTAACTCACTCCTCCCCCAGCAAAGTGGATATAATGGCACAGGGCTATTCCCAAGCCTCTCCCAACCCATACTTCCACAGTCTCAGATTGAAATATGAAATATGGCTGTAATAATTCCATAATGGACAGTGTTGGTTTTTTTAAAAAAATGTTTACCAAGTCAAGGACATAGTGGGTATAAAATAATACCTGAATTTAAAAGGTCATGAGCTCCTGTCTTTTCTGCTGCCTTATTTTTTCAAGTAGAAGACAAACTGCTGTTCAGTTACCTGGATGGCTACTTCCTTGCTTTCATAGCTTGGTCATTCCTGGAATGGATCCTCTTGCTTTTGGATCATCTCTGTCCTCTGCTTCTGGATGTTGGTGGATGTCCAATGATACGAATGGCACTGTATGATGAACACATGGGGAGAGGTATCTGCGAGGAATCCTTAAGCAGAGTTTTGTTTTGTTTTGTTTTTGGTCTGGGCAGGTTTAGCATCTCAACACTGGATTAAGGCATGCTGGGGCCCTAGACTACCTCAAGTAGGATTTCCAGGTCTCTGGAGGACAAGATGAAATCACAGGGAACCATTATGCTTCCCTAAGTCACTAGGCAAAGAAACAAATCAGTTGGCCCAGAAGGCACTGTAACTTTTCCTAACACATCTGTATTACTTCCTTTTCTCAAGGTTTGGCTCTGATATATCACAGAATGGGACATAGCTGACATGGCAACCTTAATCAAGCTTAAGATGCCCCACCAAAAATTGTATTTTGTTCTGACGAGTATGTAAAATACACAGTTTAGTCATATTTTTGTATTAGAGGACCCTGATATGCTGCAGCTCTAAATGCCTATTAATTTAGTTTACTCCTAAAATCTGCTACTGGAACATGCTATTCCATGCTCATATTGCAACAGAAGCATGGATTAATTCCTTACTATAATATACATTTTGTTGAAATACAGCAAAGTGTAGCAAAATGAGGAAATTCAAATTGTCTGAAAGAAAAAAAGGTAACATATTCAGAATAAACAGCCCCAGACTACACCAATTAGTGTTTTGCATTTTATTGTTATTTAAAATTTCTTATCAAATTGGCACAACACACAAAAATAGATTTGTGGGTGGCGGATACATAGCATTATTGCTGGATCATTTCATGCAATCAGACCCTTTTGGGGGGGGGGACAGTCTCATCTTCAAACCACAATGACTGCTGGCCACATGAGTAACTGTTGTTAGAATACATTATTAATGTAAAAATAGCTCACCATTAAGAGTGAGATTCAGGCCAGATGGATACATTATCACTGAACAGAAAATCAAACTCTTAAGACTTGAGAAGATCTACAAATCTGACTTCATGGTAGCTTACTTCATTTAAAACAACCATAGCAATTTACAGTCTTTACCCATCTTTTCTCTTTTTCCCTCAAAGGACTCCTCTAAGTAGAATCATAGAATCATAGAATCATAGAATCATAGAATCATAGAATCATAGAGTTGGAAGAGACCACAAGGGCCATCCAGTCCAACCCCCTGCCATGCAGGAACTCCCAATCAAAGCATCCCCGACAGATGGCCATCCAGCCTCTGCTTAAAGACCTCCAAGGAAGGAGACTCCACTACTCTCCGAGGGAGTGTGTTCCACTGTCGAACCGCCCTTACTGTCAGGAAGTTCCTCCTAATGTTGAGGTGGAATCTCTTTTCTTGCAGCTTGCATCCATTGTTTCGGGTCCTAGTCTCTGGAGCAGCAGAAAACAAGCTTGTTCCCTCCTCGATATGACATCCCTTCAAATATTTAAACATGGCTATCATATCACCTCTCAGCCTTCTCTTCTCCAGGCTAAACATCCCCAGCTCCCTAAGTCGTTCCTCATAGGGCTTGGTTTCCAGACCCTTCACCATTTTAGTTGCCCTCCTTTGGACACGCTCCAGTTTCTCCACATCCTTTTTGAATTGTGGTGCCCAGAACTGGACACAGTATTCCGGGTGAGGCCGGACCAAAGCAGAATAGAGTGGCACTATTACTTCTCTTGATCTAGACACTATACTTCTACTGATGCAGCCTAAAATTGCATTGGCCTTTTTAGCTGCTGCATCGCACTGTTGACTCATGTTCAACTTGTGGTCCACCTGGATTCCTAGATCCCTTTCACACGTAGTCTCATTCAGCCAGGTGTCCCCCATCGTATATCTGTACTTTTCGTTTTTCCGCCCTAAGTGCAGTACCTTACATTTCTCTGTGTTGAATTTCATTTTGTTAGCTTTGGCCCAACTTTCTAGTCTGTTCAAGTCATTTTGAATTTTGATCCTGTCCTCTGGGGTATTAGCTACTCCTCCTAATTTGGTGTCATCTGCAAATTTGATAACTATGCCCCCAATACCGTCATCCAAGTCATTAATAAAGATATTGAATAGCACTGGGCCCAGGACAGAGCCCTGTGGCACCCCACTGGTCACTTCTTTCCAAGTTGAAAAGGAGCCATTGTTGAGCATCCTTTGCGTTCGACCAGTTAACCAATTACAAATCCATGTAACAGTTACTTTGTCTAGCCCACATTTTACCAACTTGCTTGCAAGAATGTCATGGGGAACCTTGTCAAAGGCCTGGGGAACCTTGTCAAAGTACTCCCTGTATTCTTACAGAACTGGTTTATCTGGCATCCAAAACTTTGTTCAGATATTCCTCCTACATTTTTCTTTGTAATACACTTGGACTCATCATAGGGTTTTGTAATTACCGTATATAGCACTTCAGTTTTAGAAAGTGAGTAATAGATCTCAATAATGCCTTTACAGGAGGAGCTAGCAACCTATTGCCCTACAACTGCATGTGGCCCTTGACCAAATTTCAAACACCTTCAATAACATAGGTCACTTCAGAATGCTAAAGAGTCATGTGTTATTGTCCCTGTCTCAACAGCTTTCTGGCATAGGGAGAAGAGTAGAGAAGGGGGTGGCTGAGGGATAGAAAATGCTCTGGGCCCAGGCATATGGCCCTTGAGTGAATTTGGCCCACATCTACAGAAGAAGCTTGCCAAAACCAAGCCTGGCAAGTGAGTTGCCCCATATTTCCATGGCAAGTTTTTAAATGGATTCTTCTTAGATCACATAGGCAGCAGCGCTGATGCTCTGACATCTACTCTGATGTTCTTTGTCTCTCATTATCACAGGTCGTTTCTTGAGATGCTAGTTCTAGATTGGGAAGAGAATTGTGCAAAACCCACACGAAGTTCACAAACTGGTTGCTGCTGGAATTAGGTTTATAGAAAAGACAATGTATAACAAATATAGAATTTGGTTAGTTAGCTGATGCCTAACACGATTGTCATTGTCAAAAGTCATTGTCTTAACAGCTTAAGTTCTAATTTAACTATTTTCCAAAATCAGATTTTAAGATGCTTTTTAAAGTCAGATGCTAGATGCTAGATACATTAGTTTCAACCATTTTCTGTTTTGTATGACTGCAGGCAAACAGTTAATGGGAATTTTTCCACAGTTTTCATTATCCAGTTGAGTGATGTCAGCTCCAAACACCCTAATTACAGGAACTATGGAATACCTGCAGCAGAACAGGAGTTTATTATAATGATATTGCATCTACTGCTAAGTATTTTATACGAGACATACATCAATGACATTAATTGTATTGTTTACCAGGAACTAGGAAGGTGTTTCAAAGCAGCAAAGCATGTTTAATTTCCACTTCAATTCATTTTAGTCACGGTCTCAGATGCCCTTTCTTAAATGATTGCTGAGTTACATTAGCAGCCCAGCACTCCACTATTCCTGCCTCTAAAAATGAAATTACAATTATGGAATTGATGAAGAAATGTTTTTCACCAACAAATAAACAATAGAACTCAAACTGTATAGTCTGTGGGGCAATAACAAATTTCCAAGTGCCATGTAGAGAGAACAAAGAGCAAAACTGAATGGATTGGCAGGAGGCAGTGGGCAAAGAAATACTTTTCTACCTTATCTAGGTCCCAGCTCTATGGGAACTTTTTCCATACTGATGTCTGCTAAAAAACTTTCAATCATGAAGAATTTCCTGACACATTAAGTGGTGTCCTGTTGATTTTCCTAAGATTTGCTTTTTAGTCAATGACCATGCTACTTTGAGATGATTGGAGTTGTACTGTAATATAACTGAGGGTACCTGTTGGCAGAAGAGTAGTCTAGGGCAATAGCCAGTCTGTTGGGCTTTTTCATTGCCCCCTCTCCCCCCCCCCCCCCCCCCATGAACCAAGATTTTGTCTGGAATATGCTCAAACATTCCCCATTGCTGCATTTTGCAGGAAAAGGTCAATAGTGATGGATGGGCTGTCTTTCAGTGAATTCCCTGATAAGGGTCTGAGGAATTCCAATTTGAAATTTGCAAACAATTGCAATAAAAGGATACAGGGATCATTGCCCCAAATAATCAGAATATGCTTCATTATCCCTGATATGAAATGGGCTATTTCCGTTTAAATGCAACAACTTCTTGCTAATATGTATCAGTGACCCAGCAGAATCAAGCCTCATGAAATTCATGTTTTCTATACAGAGAACAAAAAATGTTATACATTTAAGGCAATGCTTAAAGTTAGATTCTTCCCTTCCTAATTGTGGTTGTGTGTGGAGTCAGTGGAGTCCTCTGTAGTTTTGCTCTGTGTTGAGCAAAAGTCATACACACTCAAAAGCACTCTGTTAGTACCACTTTAGTTCTGCAATGGAAATTAGATGCCACAGGAATAAATTCCATAAAAGCGATTCATTTGAATTATATTCCCTTCAAGAGATACCCTTTACAGCAGGGGTAGGCAACCTTTCCCCTTTAAGGGCTGAGGGACTTCAGCTCCCAGAATCCCAGGAGCTATTGGCCAACATGGGATTATTGGCCAATATGGCTGAGGCTTCTGGGAGCTGAAGTCCCTTGGCCCTTAAAGGGGAAAGGTTGCCTACCCCTGATCTAAATCATGCTCTGAATTGCCACTCCACTGATTTTGGAAATGCAGCAGGAACACACATCAGCACACAACTTCAGGTATTATACATATGTAAACAGCTACTAATGTTGTTTGATGTTACAGAGCAGACTTCCCGAACTTGCTACCCTCCAGGTATGTCATACTACAATTCCCACTTTCTCTAGCCATTTTATAATTTCTTCCATCCATGTGCAATGATACATCATGTTGATTGGTCCTGATGGAATGGTTGTTACAAAGCATGGTAGTATGGATGTACTCACTTTTGCATTTGACTATTCAAAATGTTTGACAATCTTGGTTAAAAAAAAAAGAGGTGTAACTTTAGGAACTAGTGTCTCAGTTTGCTTATTTTGCCCTTCCTTCCCCATCCCTTTCTATCTTTTGTCTGGTGGGTGTAATACTGATAATAGGAATTGTCATAGGGCCTTTGCAAACTGCCAGAAATAGTGCACATTAAATTGAGGCACTGCCCTGGCTCAGTGCTAGGGAATCATGGGAACTGTAATTTATTGTGGCACCAGAGCTCTCTGACAGAGAAGGCTCAATGTCCCAGAAAAAAATACAATTCCCATGACTCCCTAGCACTGAGCCAGGGCAGTGCCTCAATTTAATGTGCACTATTTCTGGCAGTCTGCTTAGGCCCTAAGCTGACATTTTCATGCCATTTTGCCAGCTAGGCTAAAATCCACACTCCTTCTTTTAAAATGTGTCTAGTCCCAGTGTTCTGAGCAAACTTTCTGTGCGGATTAGTTGAAAGTAGTAGCTTAATGGATTTTAACACAGGCATAGCAGAGCTGGAGTCTTCTTTATTTTCTGATCTAAGAAATGCCTATCTCCACAGAGTGCAATTCCATGCACAGCAAGCCCTTTGGGATTAAATGGGACTCAATCTCAGATAAGTTTGCACAGCAATTCAGTATTAGCCATCCACACCCATTATGTAGCACAATTGCTATGCATGTATATTCAAAAGCAAGTCCCATTTATTCAATGAGGTTCAGTGCCTAGAAAATTTATTTTGGCTTGCAGTCTAAAGCAAGTAACTTCATTATCTAACAATGGAGTTTATCACACGGGGGAAATCCCATGCGGAAACGGGGCTTTAAATTAAACAAAAATTTTCAGACGTCGCTGTTAAAAGGAGGTTAATCCGAACGGAAATTAGACAAAAACTGCTTCTTTTTATTTTTGGAAGATCCCGAAAGTAAAAAGAAGCAGTGTTTGTCTAATTTCCATTTGGATTAACCTCCTTTTAATAGCGCTTTCACTTTTCACACAGGGCAGAACGGGAGAAATCCCGTTCATTGAAAGCTTCCGCTTTTGCGTTTGTTTTTTTTTACCTTAAAGCCCTTTTCTGCACGGGGCTCCCTGTGTGATAAACTCCCTTGTTTTCTTAAACGAATTATTGTGACTTAGTACTCTACAGAAGCAGTGCAGTCCTCCTGATATTGTTGGGCTACAACTTCAAGCGTTCCTCCCAACTGGTTAATGCTGGCTGGGGCTACAACATCTGGAGGGCCCACCTCTGCTCTACAGTGATGCGTACTTTAAAAATTATTGTCATCTATGTCTTCCACACCCATTTTCAAGACTGCTGAAGAAATTGCCAAGACCTTTTACAGGTCATCTTACAATCATAGTCAGTGGTTTGTGTGAAATAAACAAAACATGCTAAACGTTTCAAAGACTGGTTGCCACCTTGCCTGTTTCTATATGACAGAAAGAGGAAAATATAATCCAGACGTTTTACATAAAACTTCCTTTTCCTCAGTGTTTGTTTTTATTTTCAAGAATATTCTTTTTGTACCATATAGAAATATTGTTGGGTTTCTTAAGACATTTAAAAATGACAGTCAGTTCAACAAATTACATGTCATGTGAATTCATCCTGATAAAATCCTAGAGAGAATCTAGTTGCAGTACAAAAAATACAATACTCATACAAAGCCACTCAGGGAATCACTTGTAGAGTGGCAAAGGAATTATCACCTGAAAATAACCATTTAGGTTCTAATATAAATTTGGGGAGACATTTGTATGTGTCATTAATGTATCCATTTAAAATTTCCATATGACTATATCTAATTAATTCTCACAGCAATTTATAACTGTAGCAGAGCAGAGCAATTTTGCAGACACTGGGGACAGTAATTATATTTTTATCTGAGGACTGCTGAGGGACAAATAACACACAGAGACTATCCAACAGAGATGGAAGTAAAAACCCACAATGAGAAAAGAGAAGAATGTGAAAAGATCTGGGAATGAATTTGGTGCAGGCTCTGATAATCTCTTCATAGTGCAAGTGAGATTCAGTCAGGTGTCTGACCTGACAGTTGAATTCAAGGTGAATACTTGCATGCTTAAAAGTCTAGTCACACATTCATGCAGCTCTAGGAATCTGGGCTCAGTTTTCCCCAGTTCTTCAGTGTCAAAGTGTCTACAATCTATAAACTCCATAAGAACTGGGATGTTCATATTATTTATTAATGACAATATCCAATGTTCAATTATAGAAGTATCTCATTTATGAATTATGTTTAGGGTGGGCAGGCAGGCAAACAAAGAATGATATACAAAATTATCTCTGTGTATCTTATATTAATTCAGAGGTGCTATGCCTTTAAAAAATTATTATCTACATTGGCCAAAATCCTGTAACTTCTCCTGACCTAACCTGACAGAAATGTCAACCATGCTCCAATCCCTGGTACGATGGACTACCTTGCAGCTGATGCCCAATAAAGTAGGTGTTTGTGTTAGAAGTTATTATTGTGGCAATAGTGTCAAAATCGTGACTAAGTAACAATCCTAAACATGGAACATTTACCAAGATTTACTCATCCATAACTCTTTTGTATTTATGATTGCTACTTAGTCATGTTTCTGTCAGGTTTGTATGGGCTTGGAAATCCTGCAGCTGATACAGGATTCAGTCCTTAATGTTTACAGAATACGGGGTGGGGATTGTACATAAAGACTTTTTTAAATAATCACATGGGCTTTTGGCAACTGTATAACTGCTGAGGACACAGCTACTTATTAGCTAGGTGCTGTACTTTTCTTACCGACGTATTTTTAAAATATATTTTTCACTGGGCTATTCATTTTCTTCTGATACCCCCTAATGCTATTATGTAGTATGACCATGAGCCACATTTGGAAGAGCAAGAGGTTATAAACTGATTAATTAAAAACAAATAAATAATATTCAGTACATATTGTGAGTTTAATAAATGATGCCTGATCCCAGCCATTGTTATTTAGATGGCACGCTCAATTTATTTCACTAGGATCTACTTACAAAAACACTTAGGTCTGGAGCATGTAATATACTGATCCTGGCCAAGGTTACTTGGAAGTAAGTACCACTGTATAAAAAGGGGTCTTGAACCCAAGCAATTGTACATAGTATGGCAATACTATAGCATAATCCTAATAATCTCTAAGTAAGTAATATTCAATGGGTCCTACTTCTTGTCAGTTAGGACTGTAGGCTGATGGCATAATCCTATACATTTCCATTCCAAAGTGAACCCATTCATTTCAGAAAGATTTACTTCCCATTAGGAGGGTTTAGGATAGCAGCCTTCATTGCTCAGTGGGTTCCCTCTGATCTGGGAAACTATGACTTGAGGGAATCTTTTATATCTTTTTATACACCTTAAAAAGCAAAGGCAGGCAATTCCTTGCCCAATATCCAGTTTCATAGCTGTGTTGTACCTACTTTTGTGCTGCTTAGCATCCCAGGATAGTGAGGGTGACACTGCCAGCTGGGAAATAGAGTAGGCAGATTGGGGGTGTCTTTTGCCTCTAACTAGCTACGTCTGTGATATGTGAAAGAGCAAAGCTTCGAAATATGGCACTGCAGACAACAGTCAGTCAGACCATAGAGGCTGTACACAGGGCCACTAGGAAAATCTTCTAATGGACACAGAGACCCCTGTTTTACAGAGTTCCGGTATTCAAGAGAAAACTGACTCCCACTATTTCACTAAACTAAAGTAACAGACCATCAACAAAACCTAAATCATTTAGTTGACAGTGGGGGAGTGGACTTTTTTTTAAAAAAAGCATCTAATCTTAACAAAGGAGGTTCCTGCTTTGACTGATTGAAACAAACCTCCTTCATGATTCAAGCATTAGTTATTTTTGTTACTTTTTTGTCCTTTAAAAATGTTATGCTACAAAAAGTCTCCATAATAAAAGTCTTTAAAAAGTCATTATAGTACAAGTTTTAAAAAATAATGCAAATACATGTTTATTCCTCAGATTATAACACTCAAATAAGTCCTTTACAGCCCACTGTGAATCACTGTCCAAGGGTACAAATCGGGCTGATTTTCAAGGTACCATGAAAAGTTCTTATATTCATTCATTGCATGGTACTATTACAGTGATTATGCAGCTATGCTTACCACTAAAATCTATTATTTGTGTGAAGATGTCCTGATTTCTTACAGTATTTATTGGGCCATTTCTAAAAGTTTTATTTATTTGGCATTGGATGAGAATTGTATTTTCTCCTCCAACCAAGTCAGTAGCCACAAAAGGCTAATAGTCTGCAAACATACAATTGTACTCTCGGGCTCTAACAAGGCAATCCAATGCAGGACTAGTCAAACATACATCCCACTGAGTTCAACGGAGTCTATTCCACATATGCAAGTACAGGATTGTAGAATATGTGCACCAATAAACCTATTAGTTCTGACCTACCATTTACAGCAGAGCTACAACATACTGAAAACAGTTTTTGGTGAAGACACAAGCAGACCATGCTTCTGTGAACTGTGAGGGCACCCTAAGAATACCACCAACTGCCCAAAGACAAACTGGACATACTTCCAAAATGATATGTTAACATTTGCCCAAAGAACACTTGTACATTCAGAAAGTTTACACTTTGCTGCTCTTAAATTTTAGTAATATTATTCAATTTTACTCTTAACACACTAACACAATGAGTATCAATAAATAAACTAGAGAAAAGCTTTTAAAATTGTATTAATATTACATTGTGCAAAACATTTAATGATCTACATTCTATGCACATACCCTGACTAAAGTATGAGCCAAATCCAGAAGCCATTATTCAGTTTACTCTTTCTTTGGCAACCAACTTTCCAAGGTAAAAACAACAGTAACTGGCAGCCACCCAGCACATAATTAAGCACACTGAAGTCCCCTTGATTCAATGGGACATGTGTGCTGAATAATATACTGGGCTAAGTCATTGTCTCTCACTAATCATGCACCATCCAGATCCACAGAACTGTTGCCATTGGTTCACATGAAACCAGCATTAGGCACCGAATAATGACTTCAACATTTGGCCCTCTTTTGTGATCTGTGTTACACTTACACCAATCCACTTAAGTGCAGGAGCATTTTTTCCCAAAACCAAAACCTTTCCCTTGCTGTTTAGTAAAAGTTTTAGCACTTGGTTTCAAAAACTGCCCTTTCATTGGGAAGATAAATAGCTTATGCAGTTTAGACAATAAAGTAAATCTTTCAGGATCCATTATAACTTGATTATCCAGCAGGGGTAGAGTTTTTTCTTTTTCTTTTTTTAGTTCCAAAGGAAGAAGAATGGCTCAGTATCTATTCATCATCAATCTCTTTCTTCATCAGGATAGACAGTACTTCATTAGGATGTTCTTTACTGCTTATAAGGAAACCGTGATGTCTGTGTATTAGGGAGGTGTTCTAGCATCACTGTCACTGTTCCTTCAAACAGATGCTGGTGGCACCTGAGCCAATCTGGAATCTAAAATTTTGGTTTTTATCTTTTTCCTGTTTTTTTCCTCTAATAAAAAAGTGAGTTCAACCGAGTTTAGTAAGTTGGAGATCTCCATTTATCTTTATCGTATCAATAGCTGACAACTTCTCAATGCGATGGTAAAAATCAAAAAGCTGGTGTCCATCCACAAATATTCTAAAACGAGGGTGCTCACAAAGTATTTCAACCTGTAAGAAATAAATCATGAACCAGGATCACAAATGGAAAGAACATTTCACAGAATTTAAACACTGCTAATATGAGAACTGTAGTGGTCCCCAAAGTGGGTGGTAGCGCCCCCCCGGGGGGTGTTGGGAAGCTCCAGGGGGGCACTGAGGAAAAAAAGAGCAGCAGGGTCTCTGGAAAAAGAGGCTGTGGAAGACAAAAAAGAGGCTCTGGGAGACAAACAATGAAATCCGTGAAATATAATTTGCAAATCAGTCTATTAGCAACAAAATAAGAAACATTCTTCCTTTTTTTTTCTTCTGTGTGAAAATACCTGCCCCCCCCCCCCCCCGGCAGATAATTCTCAAGAAGTCTCTGTGTTTCTGCATCTAAAAAACCCCCACAATTAAATGCTGCTAAAAACACATCAAAGACAGTCCCATTTTTTAAAAAAAACAAACGTTTGACTTTTGTTGGAGGTAAAGCCCTCAAAAAGTTAAGTCTCAGCCCTTTGTTCTCTCTTGTTTAGGATTCTCCTGTTGTGTTTAAAATGCAAAATCCTGAAATCTAGAAAGCATATCCAGGAGTAGCTGTGTTGGCCACACTGCAAACAGTAATATGTACCGTAAGTGAAATCGAAGGCTTTCACAGCTGGTATCCATAGTTTTTTGTGGGTTTTTCAGGCTATGTGACTGTGTACTAGAAGAGTTTATTCCTGACATTTCACCAGCATCTGTGGTGAAACGCCAGGAATAAACTCTTCTAGAACATGGCCACATAGCCTGAAAAACCCACAAAAAACTATAATAACATCCAAAACCTACAAAACAGTGATACCTTTCTCTTGTTTGATTTTTAACACCCTTGCCGAATGAAGAAGCCATTCCACTGTGTGGAAAAGTTCTGGCATAAGCTTTTGTAGACTTGCATCTGACGTTTTGTGGAAGAGAATTATGGCAACCCTACTTGCAGGAAACTTATTTTGTATACTTTTCTGGGACAGGATGGAGGGAGGCCGAATGGAGAGCAGCCATGTCTGTCCAGACTGAGAAGCAAGAGACCTAGCATGGCTCCTCCAGCTTTACCTCACCTTCGAACAGAGCAAACGGATCCTATACTTCCCTTACTCCTTCCCCTCTTTGGGCACCAAAATACTCGCCTATTCACCTTTTCCCAGAAATGACTCAGCTTCCCCCTGCAAGGAGCCCAAGGAGGAAAGCTTCTTTGGGTAAGAAAGATACCGGCTGGTTGCAAAGCAAAAGGGAAGAGGGCTCTTCTTTCCCTTTTGCCTTGGCTACCAAGCTCAATCCAGCTAGCCAAAGCAGAAGGGAAGGGAAGGGAAGGGAAGGGAAGGGAAGGGAAAGGAAAGGAAAGGAAAGGAAAGGAAAGGGGCAGGCATGCACTCTTCTTTCCCTTTTGCCTTGGCTAGCTAGCTCAAGCCAGCTAGCCAGGGGGGAAGGGAAGGGAAGGGAAGGGAAGGGAAGGGAAGGGAAGGGAAGGGAAGGGGGGCAGGCTCTTCCCCTGTTCCCCCTTGCGTTGGATACTGTCAATGCTCTGGCGACTCCTGGGATTTCCTGTTCCTTTCCCCCCTCCCTTTTATGCCCCTCTCCTTCCCTTTGCCAGGAGAAGCCTGGAGGAAGTGAAGGAGGGCAGCTACAGGGACATTTCTTGGCATGGGCTACCCAGGCAGCCATGCATCCCTTCCTTCCTCAGGTGGAAATCGTGTTGAGCTTGTCCACCCACCCTCTTCACCAGGCACCCCATTTGGCCAGCATTGCTCCTTCCATAGAGGGCCTCCCTCTTTCACTTTCCCAAGCCATTCCCCAGAATCCCCTTCCTTCCCTGAAATATAAACTTATGGGGCTCCAGATTCTCTTTGGAACTTGGGCTCACTAGCAACAATTATTGTGTGCCTTCAAGTTGTTCTGACTCATGGTGACCCTAAGGAGAACCTATCATGGGGTTTTCTTGAAATAAATTCTTCAGAGAGGGTTTGCCTTTGCCTTCCTATGTGGCTGGAAGAATGTGACCTGCCCAACGTCACCCACTGAGGTCGCATGGCAAGCAGGATTTCATTTACTTCATTTGCAAAATTACCCAAAAGCAGCCACTTCCCTTGCTTAGGACACTCATAGAATCATAGAATTATAGAATTGGAAGAGACCACAAGGGCCATCCAGTCCAACCCCCTGCCATGCAGGAACTCCCAATTAAAGCATCCAATTAAAGAAAGTAAAGCATACTTTCTCTCTTCTCCCCCTGCCCCCCGTAGAACAGTGGACCTAATACTAAGAAATAGGCATGGGGGGCACTAGGATTTTCACCCAAGAGGAAAGAGGGCGGTAGCCCGAAAAAGTTTGGGGACCATTGCTATATTGCATTTATGGAGAGCGGGGTTAGTTGGATTAGATCAGTTACAGTTACTCTGATCCTATGAAATCCATTCATATGTTTACATAATTACATATAGATCATAGTCACTATACCCAGAGTGTTATACTTGGACCTAAAAGACCCAAGGGATATGGGAATACAAATGCTGCTTGTAGAATCTCTGTGGCCAGCCATTTTCCCTTAGTGTCAATTCTATTTCTGTAGCATGAGAGTAAGTATAGTTTCAGAACCCTACTATGAGAATGTACTCAGTATGTAGATGAATTATTTGTGCATTAAATGTACAATATAAATTTTATATCAAAATTAACACTGTTTTAAAAATGATAAAGCCTAGAAACAATTGATCTCCCAATGAATTGACAGCAGTGCCCACAAACATTCCAAGTCAAAATATTTATAGAAATAAAAATAAATCAGCCTCTGTTTAAAAATAAATCTTTTTTTTTTAAGTCTGAGACTGTCACATGGACATTATTAGTTAAAACACCTGTAGCACTTGCAAAACACAGTCCATCTATTATTTACCTTCAAAATAACCCTAAGGCTTAAAATCATTACTATTCCCATTTCTTAGGCAAGGAAATGAGATAGAAGCACTGTAACTCAATAAAGATAACCCTATGGTTTGAGTGTTGGACTATGACTCTGGTGACCAGAGTTCGATTCCCCATTTGTCCACAAAACTCACTGGGTGACCTTGGGCAAATCACATGCTCTTAGCCTCAGGGAAAGGTAATGGCAAATCTCCTCTGAACAAATCTTACAAGAAAACCCCCTGGTAGGTTTGCCTTAGGGTCACCATAAATCGGAAATGACTTGAAGGCACACAACACACACACTATGGCTGAAGTGGAAATGACCAGAAGCAGTTTAGTTGCTGAAACTAAGCTTGTGAAAGTCTGGCCTAAAGAAAAATTGTCTCATATATGAGCTGCTTGAAAGAGTTTATAGAGGTTGGGTGTGTTATTACAAATAAATCAATAGATACAGGTCCTCTGAGTCCCAAACTATACTTATCCTCTACATTTTCTATCCTTTATCTTAATCTTAATCTAAAAGAAGCACTTGAGGTTTGCAGTTAATTACTTCAGAACTGAACCACAAAAGGACCAAATAAGTTACCAAATTGTGTTGGAATTCTGAGCATATTACACTGTGTTAAAGCACACAAAACATGTTAACACCCTACACTGCTCTTTGGAATAACAAGGATTGCCAGGTAATTTAGGCTGAGCTAAATCAACAGTGGAAAAATAAAAATTCTCTAATTATGTGTTTTGTACACAGAATACAGCACACACACATTTTATATAATACCCTAGTGAATATCTTTGCTCACTGTATTCCAACCACCACCCATCTCTATTCAAATGAACAGTATAAAAGTTCTAAATTGCTTCCACTGGAATTGAACTGGAGCCCATACCTTTAACAAAACATATTTTAAACAAAAATGCCCCACATTTTTCTAATATTCCTAATGTACTTAAGGCAGAAATCCTATACAGCCTCAAATGGAGCACATGCCGCAGGACACAGTGCAGAGGGTCATGCCACCACATTGTAGGAATAGTTATGGACCCTCGCTGCCCATCCAACATATCTAATTTTAAATCCGAATCAGATTTTAAAGGGAGTTACTTCAGGTGTTTTAAAAACATGTGCTCCTTCAGATCAAAAGAATGATTCTCCTTCAATCTGCCATTCTCATCTTCCAGAGCAGTTGTTCTGAAAACAGGAGAGCTACCTCAAGAATTATTCTATTGATTTCAACAAAAATGGGTAGCTTCAGATGAATGGATTTAAATGTCACTTGTGGATATAAACATAACACTCTGGCCTCCAGGAACTTATGTTTATAAAACCCCAGTGAAACAAAAGGCATTATCACAGCTCTTGCTACTACAGCAAGTTTAAATTGACATTGGAATGTTTTATAAATAATAATAATAATAATAATAATAATAATAATAATAATAATAAAACTTTATTTATGCCCTGCCTTTAGCCAAGGCTGTCAAGGGGGCTTACAGTTTTATCTTTTGATGACTGCAATATAATGTGATGGTTGGCACATATATATACAGTTATGGCAGACCAGAGATAACAGTTGTTGTAGTACTCACATCGCTTCAAACATAATGTACTTTTCATCATGGCTGCAAAAGATGTCTCCTACCAACAGGAAGGTAAACCATGTTCAAAATGATCATCCAAACCCATTTTGCTTTTGCCCAACACAAGAGCACAAGAAACTGTCCTATACTGAATCAGACAACTGATCCATCTTGTTCAGTTCTGTTTATGCAGGAGTACAGGGAAGGATTTCCCGTCTGCAGGCCTCATGTTTTAATTAGAGCATCACAGTGCACTGCACACAGGGCTGCCTTTGAAGACAGTTCAGAAACAGCATACAATAAAATGATTGCTAAATGGATTAATTCACATGGAACATATTGTTCCAGTTCTGGAACGGCTACATTGACGTCGTGTCTCTGAGCACACTTCATTGTGCTAGTTCCAATATAGGAATTGTTATGGACCAGAGTACCAAAGGATGGCATTCTCCCACTTAAACCTCTCTGGCCATTATGATCATCTCCATAGGACTTGTGCCATATCACAAATGGAAAACCAGCATGGAATTCATTGCCCAAAAAGCTTAATTTGTCATCCTGATTCTAGCTGTGTTATGAGTCAGATTTAATGTTGGATTTTAATAGTCTATTGTAATAATAATAATAATAATAATAAATTTTTATTTGTAGCCCGCCCCTCTGCTAGGCAATCGGGGCGGGGGACAGCAATAATTAAAACAGAACAACGTTAGAACATTCCCTCTCCCCTCTCCCCTTAACCCCTACCTCCCCCCTCCCCATCCCCTTAAAATAGAATTAAAATTAGAATTGTAATTGTTGCTGCTTAGTTGTTGTCACATTAACTGATTTTATTTGTTTTTATCTTTTCCTTTGTATGGTATTTACTCTGACAGCATGGAAGAAAAGTGGCTAATAAATATTTAAACAAATCTGCAAAGGCATCAAGGGAAGATTTGCTTCTTATTCAGACAACAAATCAAAGACCCTATCCATTCCACAGGTTGAGAAAACAAATAATAATGAAGGCCACATTAATTTAAGTCTCATATTTTGTACATTTTGGTTGGTATTGTTGTTTTATGGACTCTGGATATTATTGTACTTTGCTACATGGCCAACACAGCTACCTCTGGATATTCTTTCTGGATGTAAGATACAGAATTTTAACCACATCAAGAGAAACCTAAAAAGAGGGCCAATGGACTGGCACTTGATCATTTGAGGTTTCTACCTCCAACAAAGGTTAAACATTTTTCTTTTAAAAATGGATATTTGACATGTTTTACCAAAACTGCACCCAAAAAATATTTCCTGGCACGAAAACAATTCTTTAGAAATTCAGTGCTCTCTGCCTAACAAAGGAACATGGAGCTTCAAAAAGGATGGCGGCAACTTGAATCTCAAGAGGAATATTTTTTTAATTGATTTTCTAATGGAACTTTTTTATTTATTTATTTCTTGGAGTACCCACATGGCCAGAAGGAGGAGGGGCCTGCCTGCATTAATGTCTCTCCAATACCAACTGGAATGTGAACAACCACATCTTGAAAAATGCAGCTTGTGACTAATATTGTCATATTTTCCCCTCCTGTATGATTATTTAACACCTTTGCCTGATGAAGAACCCATTGGAGCTTTGAAAGCTTGCAACATGTATTTTGTGCATTTTGGTTGACCCAATAAAGGTATCACAGTTTTGTGAATTTTGGATGTTATTGTATGATGCAATTAGAATGTCCTTAACTACAATGAATAATATACTGGGGAAATATTCCTAACATTAACATGGCAAAATACACAACATACAGTGCCTATATGAAAAGGATATACCTGCATTGCAAGCAAAGTCCACAGTGGCAGAGAAAACTAATGCACTTACATTGAGAGCTACCTCATCTGACCTCAAAAGTTTACTTTGCCACTTACCCTGTATTTTAAATTACACCCTCTCCCATGTTTCCTTAAGTATATATAATAATAACAATAACCTAACAATCATTATAACCCGGTTGTTTTTTATTTATTTTTTGGGGGGGGTTGCAAACTTTTATTTGGGAACTCAACCATTCCTAAAAAGAGAGCAGCACATTTGACTTATGGCTAGATCTAGTTGTCCTGCCAGTTTGTTGTTGTTAATTAGTTGGCTTCAACTCATGGCAACCCTATGAATGAGACATCTCCAAGACCCCCTGTCCTCAACTGCTCTGGTCCTATAGACTCAGGGACATGGCCTCCCTGATTGAATCTATCCATCTGGTATGTGGTCTTCCTCTCTTTCCACTGCCCTCCACTTCTTCTGCATCACAGTTGGCCTCCATTTTCGCAGAGGATCTGTTCTGGACCCCCCCCCCCCCCATGAAAATAGAGATTCGCCAATATTCAAGCCCCATAGGACAGTGGAACACTCTCCCTCATAATGTAGTGGAGTCTCCTTCCTTGGAGGTCTTTGAGCAGAGGCTGGATGGCCATCTGTCGGGAATGCTTTGATTGGGAGTTCCTGAATGGCAGGGAGGTTGGACTGGATGGCCCTTTTGGTCTATGATTCTATGATCCTATGAATGGGGCGCACCCGCAGGGACACCCCCCGTTGATTTTAACGGAGGTCGCCCTTCCATGAATATGCAAAACTGCAGACTTCAAGTCTGCAAGAATGGAGGGGTGACTGGATTGTCTTTTCTAGTGAGTTATGTCTTCTCGTGATGTAGCCAAAAGTATGACAGCCTCAATTTAGTCAAAATGGCTTTCAGGGATTGTTCAGGCTTGATCTGTTTTAGGACCCAGCAGTACCAGACTAGAAAGCACATAATCCTAGGAAGCAATGCACACGCAATTTACTTTCTCCAGGGACATTCAAAAGAATTCAGGTATAGATTGTAAAGGTAAACCTAGAATCAGTATAAGACCCACTGACTGAGATCCTGCATCCTCAGACTACGATGGTGCTTCATTGTCATAGTTAAATCCTATGAGGCCACTACAAAAAAACTACGTTCTGGCACTGGCAGATTTCAGAGGCACTTCAATCATAGGGCATATTGAGAACAAACCATTGGAGAGACCCCTCAGGTCTTGCCACAACTGCTTGTTGCCAGCCACCATGCAACCAGAGGAGCACAGCAAACATTACCCAGCACGTCATAAACCTTTGGTTGGGGTGCTGCCAAGCTGGTTTGGAGGGGTCACATTTGATCATGAACAACCATAAATGTGATCCACTGCAGTTAAGAGACTATAAATCCAGCTTTTCAAGAAGTTTGTCATTGTTCCTTATGATGCACTGTATTCTGCCACTGTCACTGAAAGCACATTAGTGCTACTAAGTAAAGGGAGAATCCTGTGCATGGAAATGCTGAGCATTAAAATTGTTCGGGGCTGTTCCATAAACAGGAGTGGACCCAAGATATATCCCCCACTGAAAGACTCTTGCCCTCCTCCCCACTCCCAGGCCAATGGAATGTTTTTAAAGTATCTGGAAAAATAGGAAAAGTAGTATTTAAAATCAAAAGAGGTCTATGATTACACATGCCAGTCTGGTTGCTTAGCAATAGAGAACACCACAATGGTCACCAAAAATGGGAGTTAGCGCCAAACATGATGCTGTAGTGTATGTACGGTTACATTTACAGCTTCCTTATGTCAAGGACAGGGTTTAATCCAGGGGTAGGCAACCTTTCCCCTTTAAAGGCCGAAGGACTTCAGCTCCCAGAAGCCTCAGCCATGTTGGCTAATAGTCCCATGTTGGCCAATAGCTCCTGGGATTCTGGGAGCTGAAGTCCCTTGGCCCTTAAAGGGGAAAGGTTGCCTACCCCTGGTTTAATCCTTCACTCCCATGTTTCTACTTCAATGAAAATGTCCCTACGTAAACTGCTGTTTGCTCTATGAGAGGAGATACTATTAGCAGATAATCCCAGGGAAGAGGGGGATGATTTTTCTGTTGGGACCACAATGTGAGGTCCAAATTTTGCTTGCTATTTTTAAAATATAGAAACATTAAATCAGGGGTAGGCAACCTTTCCCCTTTAAGGGCCGAGGGACTTCAGCTCCCAGAATCCCAGGAGCTATTAGCCAACATGGGACTATTGGCCAACATGGCTGAGGCTTCTGGGAGCTGAAGTCCCTTGGCCCTTAAAGGGGAAAGGTTGCCTACCCCTGCATTAAATGCAACCTCACATTTAGATTGTTGATTGACCTTTATGCTGAAACAAAGCAAGTAACCTGCCCCTCACAATACTTCCAAGTAGGTATGTATTAAGGGATGTGTATGTGAGAGGACACCATTCGTGCTCTTTTTGATTCCAAGGCCTTTGAGGAACATGCAACACATGTGTGCGTATTATGTGCCTCCAAGTCATTTCTGACTTATGGCAATCCTAAGGCGAACCTATCATGAAGCTTTCTTGGCAACATTTCTTCACAGAAGGTTTGCTATTACTTCTGCACCAGCATCACAATGAACACTAGCATTTTATCATGACAATGACAGAACCTAACCCAGGTTGTGGAGAAGTCCTCTTCAACGATATAATTTTAGTGGGAAATCAGCAAATAGCACCAGTATTAGTAGATGAAACCAACTGTTGCTAGTGTATGCCTTCAAGTAATTTCATTTTAAGCAACCATAAGGCAAACCTATCACTGGGTTTCCTTGGCAAGATTTTTTCCAGAAGGGGGTTGCCATTGCTTTCTTCTGAGATTAAGAGAAGTGTGAGGCCTTGCTCAACGTTACCCAGTGGGTTTCCATGGCTGAGCAGGGATTCAGACTCTGGTCTCCTCAGTCCTAGTCCAGCATTCAAACCACTATACCACACTGGCTCTTCCTAGACCTGGACCTTATTAGTCACTTTGATAACCTGGTTCTCATGAAAATGCCCTTGATCTCCATTGTTGGGGGGGGGGGGAGCAATCAAGTACAAGGTCAAATATATTTGTGACTATTCTTCAGCCTTCTATGGACCAGAGAATGAAGGTCATTTGAGAGCCTGTGCCTTAGAAATATCTTTTCCTTCTTTCCCCTCTCCCAACACCTTGTACTAGCTTCTTGGATGGATGAGTTTGGAGGTCAACGGGGAGTAGATGCAAGCTTTCCCCCTCACCCTCCGAGCTACTTTAGAATCATTTGATGTGCTAGGCCTCTGTATCTTAAACAAGTTCTTATAACAACTACCTTGAGGAATATTTCTGCATGCATTTGGTATGTACTGTGAATAGACATCTGCACTTGGATTGCTCTGTAGATGATTACAATCACCAGCTTGACGTATGCTGATTTGAGCTTATGCATATGGAAAGCCCAGGAGGACAAAATGGCATGTGCGCTGCAGATGCACAAGTGGTGCTGCACACTGCCATACAAATCAATGGGGGTTGAACATAATTTTTCCCCCATATATGGGGAGGGGCGGAATGAATCCCCTGCATATAGCAAGGGCCCACTGTACTCAGTTTAGGCCAGCTCCTAACTCTGTGACCCTCCTAATCAGATTTGGATGCTAGTTTATGTGTGCAGTTCTCCTTAGCTAGGTTGCATCTACAAAACATACAGCTACAAATATATTTTCTTCTTGACTTGACCTCTCCATCTTCCTCTCCAAGATTTTTCCCTAACAAACCCACATCTGAAAGTTGAACAGCAATATTTAAAAATAAAAGAGTGTTAAGTACATTATTTTGATTTCAAATATTGCTTTTTCTATTTTTCCATATCCTTTTTTAAAACTTTAAATCAAAAGAGGGTAAATTATAACATTATTTTGATTCCAAATACTACTTTTTCATATTTTTCCAGATTGTTTCATATATGTGTGTGTGTATGTATGTGTATATATACACACACACACACACACACAGACACACACACCTCATCCTCTCATCTTTTTGCTAAAGAGAAAAGGGTGCATACACCCTAACAGAACTAATCCAAACAGCATGGAGACAGGACCAATGAGTATATGAATTCTGTGGCAATCACGTGCTATTGAGGCATATTTCTAGAGGCTGTTAATTCATGGTTTTAATAATCAAACCCAGTTACTTTGTTATACCACTAAATATTATCATCTATAAGTTCTCATAGCATCCCTATGTCTAGAGTTCCTAGACCTGTCAGAATCTATCATCACAAGGAACACATGGCATGTATATCACATTCCTATACACAGATTTAAAATCAATAAAGATACAGTATTGAGCTATTCAAATGGGCAGGGAGACTTATTGCTCAATGTTCTTTCCAGCATGCATGTGAATAACAACAACAACAATAATAGTAATCATAATTATAATGGGCACTTTATGAAGCATACATGGGTGTCTTGGGAGCTCTTAGTACTCACCCGAAAGGGCTGGTCAGGGATAAAAGGGAAGTATGGAAGAGAAGACTGTTCTTCTCCCCATTCGCCAGATACGCAAGAATTCCTGAGGAACTGTCTTTCTGAGAATATGGCTTTCAGTTCAATAGCTACATCAGCAGGCGGATCCTCTGAGTCGCCACACGTAAGACTGATGTCAAAACTGAAACGGGAACAGTATTTCTTTCATTCACTGCAAACAAGCAATCAAATCCAAGGAGCAGCACGCCTGAAGTCTAAGGCATGCAAAAAAATGCATCTTAACTGGCACTGCCAACAGCTGGCAAATAATTACAAGGCATGAAGGCTAGGTTTCCTGCTTCCCAATCTATTTCTCTCTCACCACCATTCGCCATGTTACGTGTTTCTCGTCTCCCAACCCCAATGTAGAAACCAACTCCATTTAAGAAAACACATCACGGGTGAAGCAACAGCCCTTAGTGTGCCCAAGAGGAACGCTGGGAAAGGAGGATGTTGGCTCTCTCTGTGTATGTCTTTTTTGGAAAAGTCCCCTCTTTGGGTCAAAAGCATTCTATATTTATGACTGCAGACAAAAATAGCTGCTTTCTAAATGATGGATGTCTGGCCGGCACATTCTTTTTGTGGGAACGGAGCTTTCCCTCCAATCCTTGGGCTGAGAAAGAATAGACATCAGAGAGGAAAGGAGAGAGTGGGCACACGGGACGCTCGGGCCTCCTTACCTCTCTGGGTTGAGATCCACGATGCCCATGACCAAGATCTTCTTGCCCGGCCTCATGCCTCCTCGGATGTGCCCACAGAAAGGGACGATCTGGAAAAGGATGGCAGGGGATTGACAATGAATGGCCTCTTATGTAAGAAGGGCAGCAACAGAGAGGGAAGAGAGGGAGCAGAAAGAGCCTTTTTACCAGTCGTGGGAAATACACTTCTGCTTGGACCGGGGATCCCAAGGAGTTGTTCAAATGCCCATCCTCGATTTTCTGGAGACAAACAACAGAAAGAAACAAGAAGCAATGGAGGCTCAGGCGGAGAAATGCCCCCCTCCCTTGTGCTCAGCCCCAGGGAAGTGGGGGATCCCAAGGAAATTTTGGGGGGGGGGCAGCATCAACCCATACCAGGCAACCCAGTGCCAATTTCCTTTCCAAGTGGGAGAGAAAGAAAGGGAGGAGGAGGAGGAGGAGAGCATCCATGTTTCCCTTCCAGCCAGCCCTTTGCAAAAACAAAGGGTGGTGCCTCCTCGCCTTTCGCCCAGCCAGGTAGGAGCCCTCCATCCATCCACCTCACCTGGAGACTGGCACCAACAGGGCCCTGGGTTGGCACACACACACACACACAGACACCCCAAAAAATCCAGCCCCCTCCTTCCCTGCCCCCCAGCATCCTGGGGTCTTCCCTAAGCCCCTTTCTTTTGCAGCAGCAGCAGCAGCCAGGTCTCCAAAGGCAGAGAGCCCCTTCCTTTCTTGTGCCATCCCTCCTCCCTTGCCATGGCCTTGCAGGTGCTCCTCCTCAGGTGAGAGAGGAAGAAAAGGAAGACCTTTCCCACCACCGCAGGTATCTGGTGGGTCTCCAAATCCGGTCCTCCCCTGCTTCCTTCTTTCTTTCAGCCCTACGCCATGGACCCCCAGAGCCAGGGGCGAAGCAGGGAGCCCCCCCAAAGACTGAGGAAGGAAGGAAGGAAGGAAGGAAGGAAGGAAGGAAGGAAGGAAGGAAGGAAGGTAGGTAGGTAGGTAGGTAGGTGTCCCTTACCAGTGCGGCGTCCCTCTCAGCCACGGACCCCGCCATCTTGTCGGCTGCCCAGGAGGCTGGCAGAGCCTGGCTCACACAGGGACTGGACTGTCTGCCAAGAAGGAAGGAAGGAAGGAGGGAGGGAAGGAGAGGAGAGGAGAGGAGGAGGAGGAGCAGAGGGAGGACGCCTGGCAAAGCTCCCCTCCCAGGGATGGCAAGGAGGTGGCAGGGAAGGCCACACCTGCAGGGACACCAGCTATCCTCCTTTTCCAGGACACATTCTCCATTTCAGCCTTGTCTCCAGGAGGGAGTCCAAAATGCCCTCCATTTTGAGCAGGACTGAGAAACATGCGTCTACATTTTTAGGAGTATTTTGAGCTGAGGGTGAGCGGCAGTCCTCCTTTTCCAGGACACATTCTCCATTTCAACCTTCTGCCTAGGAGGGATTCCAGAATGTTCTTCCATTTTGAGCAGGACTAAGAACCATGCATCTACATTTCTAGCAGTGTTTTGTGCTCAGGGTGAACAACTGTCCTCCTTTTCCAGGACACGTTTTCCATTTCAGCCTTGTCTCCAGGAGGGAGTCCAAAATGCCCTCCATTTTGAGCAGGACTGAGAAACATGCATCTGCATTTTTAGAGGGAGTCCAAAATGCCCTCCATTTTGAGCAGGACTGGGAAACATGCATCTACATTTTTAGGAGTATTTTGAGCTGAGGCTGACCAGCCGCCTTCCTTTTCCAAGACACACTCTCCATTCCAGACTTTTGCCCGGGAGGAATTCCAAATTCCCCTCCATTTTGAGCAGGACTAAGAACCATGCATCTACATTTCTAGGAGTGTTTTGTGCTCAGGGTGAACAGCTGTCCTCCTTTTCCAGGACACATTTTCCATTTCAGCCTTGTCTCCAGGAGGAATTCCAGACTGTCCTCCATTTTGAGCAGGCCTAAGAAGCATGCATTTACATTTCTAGGAGTATGTTGAGCTCAGCCTGACCAGCCGTCCTCCTTTTCCATTTCCATTTTGAGCAGGACTAAGAAACCTGCATTTACATTTCTAGGAGCGTTTTGAGCTCAGAGTGACCAGCTGTCCTCCTTTTCCAGGACACATTCTCCATTTCAGCCTTCTCTCTGGAAGGAATTCCAGAATGTCCTCCATGTTGATCAGGACTAAGAAGCCTGCAATTACATTGCTAGGAGCATTTTTAGCTCAGGGTGACCCGCCGTCCTCCTTTTCCAGGACCTATCCTCCATTTCATCCTTCTCTCCAGGAGGAATTCCAGAATGCCCTCCATTTTGATCAGGGCTAAGAAATATGCATTTACATTTCTAGGAATGTTCTGAGCTCAGGGTGAGCGGCTGTCCTCCTTTTCCAGGACACATTCTCCATTTCAACCTTCTGCCTAGGAGGGATTCCAGAATGTTCTTCCATTTTGAATGGGACTGACTGAAACATGACTGGATGTTTATATGAGTGTTTTGAGCTTTTGTTTTGTTATGTCCTCCCTTTTTCTGGAATGGTCTACATTTTGGGGTGCCTTTGCCTCCTCTACGGTAATAGGACCTCTGCCTCTTTGCAAGGCAGGCACACCGATAAGAAAGCCCTGTCTTTGACTTTCAGAGGTCCTCCTTTTGCAGGACCTGCCCTCCATTTCCACCTTCTGTCCAGGAGGTGTCCTCCACTTTGAGCTGGATTGAGAAGCATGGATTCACATATCTAGGAGTGTTTTGAGCTTCCCTTTGGGACTGCACTCCCTTTTTCCTAGGCTGTCCTCCATTTTGCAGTGCCTGGTCCTCCTTTGTGGTGAGGACATCTGGGCACCCTGCCTTCATGGGCTCAGGAGGGAAGGTGACAGGGCTGGTTCAGCTGATAAAGCCTCTTTTGAGGCCGGCAGGAAGGAAGAAGGGGAGACAGAGAGAGAGAGTAGGGTGGACCACAGGTCCTCACCATAAAGGAAGGCAAGGCACCAAGAAATGGGGGACATGACCAAAGAAAATACATTCATAGAAATGTAAATCCTTGCGTCTGAGTCCTGCTCAAAATGGAGGACGTTTTGATAATCCTCCTGGACAGAAGGTGGAAATGGAGGTCAGGTCCTGGAAAAGGAGGATGTCTGGTCACCGGTAGAGAGAGAGAGAGAGAGAGAGAGAGAGAGAGCAGGAGGGAATGGGCCCTACTTGGCTTGGCACCACCGAATGACCACCTATGGCCAAAAGGGGGGTGAGATGTAAGGGCCACCTTTAAGGGAGTGAATGGATCTGGGGCTCTCTTGAAGCCAACTACAGTGGTCCCTCCACGTTCATTGGGGTTAGGGGTGAAGGACCCCTGTGAATGTGGAAAAACAGCAATTTTTTTTTTAAAAAAATGCTATTTTTACCTAAGAGAAGGAATCTCCAGGTCCTCCAGTGCAACTCTATGGTCAATATCTGCCAGAAGTTGATCATAGAATCATGCTGGAGGACCTGCAAATGCCTAGAAAAGTGTGTTCTATAGGAACTTCTCCAGCACAACTCTATGGTCAGCGTCCGGCAGAATTGCACTGGAGGACTTAGAGATTTCTAGAGAGAACATATGAATCAAAACCACAAACAATCAAATCCACAAAGGTCAAACCCGCAAATGTCGGGGGGCTGACCGTATAGCCACCATGAATCCTATTTTGGGAGAAAAGAAGGATATAAATAAATCCCAATAAGTAAATAAATATTAGAAAGACTCTCTTTCTCTCTCTCTTTCTGTCCGAAACACACGCATTGAGAAATGTTGGGACATTTTAGATTGTAAGCCTGCTGGCAGGGTTTCTCTCTTGCACACACACGCTCTTTTGTTACAGTCATTTGGGCAGCACTTAATTATAATAATATCTATGTAATTAATGGCACATCAATAATAATAATAATAATTTTAATAATAATAATAATAATAATAATAATAATAATAATTTTTATTTAATACCCCGCCCCTCTGAGTACAATCGGGGCGGCTTACATCATAAAAATTCAACAATAGTTAAGAACAAGTACTTCCCCCTCCCCCCTTAAAAATGTAATTAAACTCAATACAATTTAAAAAAAAATATAAAACATTAAAAACAGCAATACATAACATAAAAAAAAAGCAGGAGTGCCAGTGGATATCGTGTGCAAACTCATTAAGAACCCAAATTCCTGAAGAGGAGAGCATCTCGGGAGGAAGTGGACTCCGGAGCCAAGCTAGTGAATTTAATCCGGGAAGGCCTGCCGGAAGAGATCCGTCTTGACAGCTTTCTTGAAGCTGTCAAGTGATGACAGTTGGCGGATCTCCTCCGGCAGGCCATTCCACAGTTTGGGGACAACTACAGAAAAAGCCCTCTGGGAGGTTGTAACCAGCCTCGTTCTTTGAGGCTGTAACAAATTCCTCCCAGAGGACCGGAGGGCGCGGGGAGGATTATATGGGAGAAGGCGGTAAATATGCTTGGTAAATTGTTGCTGCTGTCAGGCAGCTGTTCCCACTTAATAGTGGCCCTGCAAAAAGGGAAGTGCCCAGGCAGCAGTGGTTTTCAAACTGGGAGGTAGGACCCTAGGGAGGGCGCCAGACTTGGAGGCCCTGATTCTTCCTTCTCTTCCTTTACTTCCCAACTTTTTCTTTCCTGGAGGAGAAGAGAAAGTCAAGGAAGGTGCCAGGAGTTTCCACCTCAAAGAGAAGGAGAGCTATTTCCTTATAAGATGTTAAAATGTGAATGTACATGAATATGGGAATGAAAATGTACACAGTCAACAAAATATTATTATTCATATACTATACTGAGGAGGCACTATATCTGCATGTAGATGGAAACGGGGTCACAAGAATCAAATGTTTGAGAACCACTGGCCTATGGTGTCTCTCTCCCCCCCCCCCCGAAAAAACCCACAAAAATAGCTCACGTTTTTAATCAATATATTACATTGGCATGTAGCAAATAATGCAGTGCGTGCGTCTTTTGAAACAGTGAATGCTAAGTAGGGTATATTGACATGACTATTGTACAGCAAATATGTAGCAACTTGTCAGCACAACCTTATAAAGTTTAGCTAACATGGCCTGGTTGATATATTCCCAGCTCATCTTTTTTTCCCATTGTTAATGTCGCTATGGTAATACAGTACTCTCATATTAAAGTTCTTTGAATTTACAGTCGTCATTCCAGATTCACGGACTTGCCATTCGCAGTTTTGATCATTCGTGGATGGCAAGCCTACCCTCCCTTCCTTACCTCCTTCTTTCCTTGAGGCAGCCATGCCAGCCTTGCCTCAGCTGCACAGGCCTTGAGGCAGCCAGCGCAGCCATTTCTCTGCTGCATTGGCCTTGCTTTGGCCGTGCAGGCTTTAAGGCCGCCATCACAGCCATTTCTCTACCGAGCCGGCCTTCCCAGAGGGGAAGAAGGAGGTAATGAGGGAGGGAAGGAAGGAAGGAAGGAAATACTCAAGTCCTATTATCCCCAATGGTGCTGCCATTGGGGACAATGGGACTTGAATATTTGCGAAATTTCGTATTCATGGAGTGAGTGGGTCCAGAACAGATCCGCTGCAAATCCAGAGGGACGACTGTACACCCTTCTCCCAAAAGAAGTTAAAGCATTATTCCCATTGTTCAGTCATCCTTGCCACTGTCCAGTTTCCCTACCTGAAGGCCTAGCTTAGGCCAAATGAGGAAGTGGCTCACAGGCTTGCACCTCAGACTTTGTTTCTGCACTGGGCTAAGCCACGACTTTGTTGTGTTCTAGTGTGTCAATACAAGGGAAAGTGTCAGGTGGAAGAGAGAGAAAAATACAGGATCAACTGGGAAGAAGCTCCCTCCCCCTTTCTTTTGGTTTTGTGCCTGAACCTTCTTCGTGACATTCATGAGCAAAACTAGATCAAAAACACTCCCATATTATGAACCTGTTCTTTCACGGTGTGTGCTCTGTCTTGTCATTTATTTTCCCACATCCAGTCTTTTAATGCATTCAGATGGGACATCAACTGAAAAGGAAATAAATAATGCCATCTGTGGAGTCCATGACATCAACTGAAAAGGAAATATATAATACTATCTATGGAAACCAACTCAAGAGAAACTCTTGCGACAGATCTATGCAGCTGTTGAACAGTTAAGCTTATCGCACTTACAAGAACGGGAACAGAACGGAAGGGAATGGAACAGGGCAAAAACGCATTTTACTGGACGGAGAACACTACTGATGCTGCCGGGAGTCCCCAAGGCTTTCTCCAGCCATTCCTGGCAGCTGATTTTGAAGAACGATTATGAACTCTTCTTCAAAAATTGGCTGCCAGGAACGGCTGGGGAATGCCTTGGGAACTCCCAGCGGCATCGATAGCGTTCTCCCATCCAGTAAAATGCATTTTTGCCCCATTCCATTCCCTTCCATTCCGTTCCCGTTCTTGTAAGTGCCGTGCGATAAGTTTAGTAGTCTGGATCCTAGATTGAAAAAGTTTAATTTATGGACATCTGCAATTGGGCTGTCACAACCTGCAACCTGCATCTGATGAAGTAGACCCAGTCTACAAGAGCTTATGTCAAAAACTTTTTCCTCTCAGTCTCAAAAGGTGCTACAAGATCCCTTCACATACTGATGCAGACTAACATTGATCTTGAATGCAACAACCCACAAATCTGTGACTATTAATTTTCCTGACAATGGTGGGATCCAGTGAGATGTCGTCTTTTTTATTTTAAAGCAGTAGTATCATAATTTCTTCCTTCAGTAGGAGAGGTCACACACACCTCTTCTTAAGAGGCATCCACAACTTCCATAACCCTCAACTATCTCTTTCTGAACAATTTAATCAGCCATGTTGGGAAAGAGCTGAGAGAGCTCAGGGATAGCTTTGCATTTCCCCCACATCTGCAGCAAAACCAGCTAAAATTGTCCACCAGAAGCTGAGCACTGACAAGCAGTGCCAATGAAATATTCATAGAAAATGCTCTTGAAGCGTGGTGAAAACCAGAGCCAATACAATGACTTTATTAACAAAATATCTCACAGACTGTTCACAGTGTGCCACCAGGTGATCTTCTTCTATTATGGTTGAGGGCCAAGATGTAACCACAGCCACAGAACATTTAGAGATTGAAGTAAAATTATGGCAATCTACAGGTTGATTCACACGTGTTGTCTTTTATTTGTTGTACCTTAAAAGATAATCATCTATCTTCAACAAAGGCTCAAACAGAAGAAACTCAACAGCTGAGCTGGTGCAGAATTTTGTTTCCATGTATTCATTTAAATAAGAATTTTCCAAAATTTGCAAATTTCTTCATATCCAGAAAAGAGCTTAAAAGTATATTTAAAAAAAATGCAGGAGAAAACAAAATGGACAGATTTTCCCTTTTCTGTGAAAATGCATAGGCATCAAGTCATAGCAGCACATGGGCAGATGTTAATGTCAGAAGATTATTTTTGTGTCAGAAGGCTTTGAGAGTAGTAGATGTACCATAGTATGCTAATGCACCTCTGTGCTTCTCTGGTGTCCTGAAGAAAAAAGTCTAAGTCATACTCATTTCACTGCATAAAAGCACACTAGGAGGAAGCTAGGCATCTACATTTACATGATTGCATCACCAAGTGAAATTTGAAATCTTTGGCCAGCTTGCAAGGGCTAAATTCACAAGGATACATCTCGAATAGGAAGACAGAAAGAGCACAGTCCAGTTTTGTCAGTCTCACTATGGAGCAAAATAATTCCAATTTACACATGTTTCCAGTTATATGCTTGCACCTGCCAAACCCAAAACAGAAAGTATGGGGGAGATGCCTTGGAGGATAAAGAGTTACTTTCCCTCATAATCCTTACATCCTGGTTCCCCCTTCCTCTCATACTGTGGAATACAGTATTAGGCTTATATTGTCATCACTCTGCCTCTGCTCTTTGAACTACAGACCTTCCTCATTTTCCTTCCACCTACTTTAGCCCAAAGCAGATCCTGAACTATGGCAGGCTAATTGGCTTCTTTTGCTTTTTCCTTATTGAGGAGGTGGGCTGACAGTACATGGATGGTATCAAGGATAAAGAAAACATGAGGAAGACAACCGGTGCGATGAATCAGACAAAGAAATCAAATACCTGCACTGCCATGCAGTTTACCAGAAATTACCAACCTGAGATTGGTACCACCTGAGACAATGCAGCAAATGATGCCTCTTTCTGAACATCACAGTGCACCATACTCAAGTTATTTTGGTACAAAATCCAACAAGCTCCTCCTGCTGACTGTGAAAATACAACCATAATATTCAAATATTTAACAATGTGTTGCTCTTTTGTGATGCCGCAAAGCAGCTGCCTAAATATAGCTGCCTCACTCTGCCTAATGGTAGGGCCAAACCTAAAATTGAGTGCAATAACTGTAAACCTATTGTTGCACCTAACTGACTAGGCTCTTGGAAGAAAAAAATGAGATAGACCAGTGGTGGCACTCAGAGTCCTCTCTGTGGGTATGCATGCTGTTGCTCCAGAACAGAATTTGCCAGAAGTCATTACTAGAAAGCCAGAGGGATGTGGCACTTTGTGATAAATAAGTGGATTTGAGGTTGCAATTTGAGCACTCAGTCTCTAAAAGGTTCACCATCGCTGAGACAGACCCTACATATGCTGCTTTGACTTTTTTTTGAAGACTACCAGGATACTATGAAAAAATTACAATTGATAATCTATTATGCATATGTTGAATAAATATGGAAATAGATCAATAAATAAAATAATGTGTGGTACTTAATGTCTAAGAAAGGCCTTGTGCACTTTCTGGAAAAAGTGGGCCAGTTCATCTGAGTCTTCCTTGAGCATGATCTACTTTGACTCGGCCTGAAGCAGTGTTGCACTCTGAACATTTGTATGTCTCCCCATTGATTTACATGGGGAAATGAAGAAATGGTAATGCCTTTTAAAAATTTTGACAGAATTAGATTCTAGAGAGAAGACTGATAATCTGAAGCAAACATTAAAACACAGAAAACAGGATTACTTCCTAAAACTCATTGCCTATGTAAACACATTTCCACTCTAAAATGAAAGAATTCTGCAAAGTTTCAAACAGGTAAGTGTATGATTTTTTTAAAAAAAAATTATTTATTTGCAGATAGATATGAGATTGTTTTGTTTTTACAGGAATTTATTTCTTATTTATTGCCAGAACTCAGTGGCTATCAGGAACATAGGTCCTGCCATGTCTGCTAGCCATTTATTTTGTATGTGTTTTATAATACTGAATGATGGGTAATGCTACATAAATTGTGATTTTTGGGTGGAAAGAGAGTTTATCTTTGTTGAAGCTGGCTAATGAGCAGATGTGTGGGAAAGAAATACAGTGGTCCCTCTACCTTCACTGGGGTTAGAGGTGAAGGGCCCCCGTGAATGTGGAAAAAATACAAATAAAAAACGCTATTCTTTTTACCTAAGAGAACACCTCTCTAGGAATCTTCAGGTCCTCCAATGCAACTCTGTGGTCTGCCAGAAGTTGGAGGATGTACAAATGCCTAGCAAAGTATTTTCTCTAGGAACTCCTAGGTTCTCCAGCACAACTTTATGGTCAACTTCTGGCAGAGTTGCACTGGAAGGCCTAGAGATTCCTAGAGGGAACATATTAATCAAAACCACAAATAATCAAATCTACAAAAGTCAATGCTGAAAATGTGGAGAAACAGCTATATGCACTTTGAACTGTCAAGGTCAATTTGGTGGAAAAGCTTGGTATGGAGAGGAAAGGAGGGGCAGTCCTGGGAATGGGAATGTTTTGATTTGAAGACGAATGGGATGTGCGTGTATGAAAATGTTTGAATTGCTCTGTGCTTTTAATATACTCTGTAAGTGAAATTGCTTCAGTCTAGACAATATTGTTATGCTGTGAACAACTTATCCCACCATTCTTGTAAGATGCCACAATCACGTTAGTGTAGGAAATGCAGACATATTGGTTTGGGGACAGTAATTTTCACACAGTTCTTCAATAGTACCATGGTGCTCCTATAGTCCTGGGCTCTGTCTTATGCATGACAGCCTTCATAACCCTGCCTTCCTGCTCTATGCCCCTCCCAGCATGCTTTTCAGTCTGTATTTTAAAATTATTTTTTTCTATTTTCAATTCCATAGTCACAAGGCAATTGATTAAGGAAAAACATGAAAAGAAAAGTAATTGGGAGTCTACTTGGGAATAATAAGGGGGAAGGGGAGGGGGAAAGGAACATAATCATCATGCCCACTTGCACCATATAACTGCCGGCATATTGGAAGTGCAGCAGGAGGAACTTATCACACATGAATCAATAGTGGAAAAGCCGTGCAACTGGGAGGCATTGATGGGTTTTCCCAGTCAATGGAAAGGAGCGCTCCAGGAATGAATGGAAGATGAAGTAACTATGGTGTTGTGTGATGAGGCATGACCATAGACACTACTATCCTGCTGTAATTCTGCTTTGGAAGCCTCATGTGATAAAGCCCCTTGTTTCTGAATAAAGCTTTCTGACTTTGCCAAGGATTGTGTTTCTGAACTGAAGTTAGCCAGTACATGACAGTGGCACTTGCAGGACTGATAACCCCTTTTGAGGAGATGAAGCTTGATTGATTTCAGACAGGTATATCAATGGAAGTTGGTCTGTTAAGCATGTGGGCATTGTGTCCCCAAGGCTCAGTCTACTCCAATCAACCCACTTCTTCCTGCATCATAACTTATAACCATAGAGGGGGGTTGACTGTTAGCACCATCTCTGGTCAATCTCTCCATCATGTCTTTGTACATATCAACAGGTAAGTTCCTTCCTATAAAGATTAATAGGCATACAAGATGTCCCCCTTGAAGTTACAAGAATATCTTCATGAATCTGAGGTAGTCTAACAAGCCACCTAACTCAGGAACCAGCATGCTAGCTTATTGGCCATGGGCAGAAACTCCTTTGCTTCTCTGAGCCTCTGATTGGTCAATTATTCCATATGAATCCATATAGTGGGCCTATAAATCTTTCCTTCCTGATCATTGATCAAGAACACACTTTGAGGTAATTGTGAAATCACTGTATCTGAAGCTGTCTGATGTGGGGGACTGGTATTGCCCCCACTCTGGGACTGGTACCATATTTTTGCTCATTGTCTCTTTCTTGGAAACTCAACAGGGACTGATTGATAAACCACCATTTTAATCTAAACAATTGTCCTATGAATAGGAATCAAAACATTCAGAACTGGAGCTAAGAGACTGAGGGGCTGTACAGACAGCCCCTAAGGGGCGGCATCCCACCACCACTTTCCTTGCCAGATCGGGGCTGTGGCAACCACATGCCACAGCCCTGATCTGGCACTTTGCCACTCCTTTTTGGCAGGGCAAAAAGCTGCCCTTGCCAACGCCACCATGGCTTTTCCGTGCTCCTTTCGAGCACCGTGTCTGAACGCTGCGCCAAGGGAGTGCCCTGACACCGCCTGCTGTACAGTGGAGTACACGGGGTGGTGGTGGCATCGGGGCAGAGTCAGGGCAGCCAGTGTGCGGTCTCCACGCCCCAACTCCACCCCCAGGCTGGCCCTTTTGGCCAGTCTGTACAGGGCATTACTTGATTGTGGAAGACTGACTTCCAAGATAACATTGTTTATTTTGAAGTTATATTTACAAGTATTTGTTTTTTATACTTTAAAGCAAAATCTGTGTGTTTTCTCAAATATGATGAATTTTTATCTATCAAGTGGGCAAAAAATAAGCTGTTTCTAACACATTCTGTTCTCTTTCCCATGGAAGATGGTCTTAGAAGTATGCCTTTTGCTGAACAGATTTTTCCAGTACAACAAAAGACATGCTTTTACAACTGTCTTCCTCAGGAAGAGAATGGAAGTGCTATGACAGCATGCAGAGAAAGCCACTACTCTGTTTCAGGTTTCTTTTTTCATGCAGTGCATAAACAGGGGGTTCTTTAGTCATGGTCTTTAAAGCCACTGTTGTTGTAGGAGTCCCCATATTGGGAGAAAGGTGGGATATAAGAAAATAGAAGAAGAAGAAGAAGAAGAAGAAGAAGAAGAAGAAGAAGAAGAAGAAGAAACAGAGGAATACATTTTAAAATAATAATTATACTATTTTTTCATAATAATAATAATAATAATAATAATAGATACTTAGACAACACATTTTCCATAAATATAAAAACAACTTTTAAAAAATTGATTGTTATGTCACAAAAGAAGTGAAGTTGTTCCTTGTTATGTTACAATTGTAATGCACATTAGTTTTGCTGGATTGGATATATCCTTCCCACAACTCAAATTCTCATTGTTTTATCTTTTGATGATAAGATTCTGTGTGCAAATAAACAAGATGCATACTACCATTTTCCCAACTCAGCCATGGAAACCCACCTTGGGCAATCACACTCTCTCAGCCTCAGGGAAAGTCAATGGCAAAACCTCCTCTGAACAAATCATGCCAAGAAAACCCTAGGATAACAGGGTTGCCATAAGTTGGAAATGACTAGAAGGCACACAGCAAAAACTATCATCCAGTGCTGCTTGCTTTATGAATTCATAGTGACAATTTTACTCATATTTTAAGGCTGCTCCCAGATGGCCTTGAAGTACTATAAATGAATAGGCACAGTGCTGTTATTCTGTCTTTTAAGAACATAGAAAATAGGCAGGGGCTTGCATGTCAGTGGGATGGAGAATACACTCCAGGTCTTGGTCTAAACTTTAAAGAAACTACCACAGCGACGAACCTTATTCCCAAAGCAGATTCAGCACCTTGGATAACTTTTTAAATGTTCAGGCAAAAATCTGACATGAATTCATTGCCATACTGATATACATACCATGAGATGACAGTGGCCAAGCCACTAGTCTGTCTAGCCCAGTAACTACATTTGTAGGATTCTTTACTACTTCTACCTGGAGATCTTTGGTATTTCTTCATAGTTGCTCATCCAAGGACTAAACTGACCCAGTCCTAGTTAACAAAATCAAATGAGACTGTGTATGTTCAGAGTAGCATGGTGATGAGTTTCTTTCTTAATCTTTTTATGGAAACGAACAAGCTGGAAATTGAAGAGTTCATCACTTAACCCCTCCATAACACTCTCTTCAGGGGACTCATCTAGAAGCATCCAGTCATGCTACAGGTACTTATTTGAGGAGTGACTCCCAAAGAATTAAGTAAGACTTACATCTGAGTAAACAGGTGTAGGGCTGCAAAACATTAAACAAATTGTAGGTAATGCAAGGCTGAAGGAGAGATGCTAGTGTTGATTTATTGGGCATAAGCTTATTCTTTTCTGATTGGTAAGTAATATAAATGACTGATTTGATATTTTTGATGTGATAATGCATATGTAGTTTTTATCTGTTTCGTGGTTGAAAGAGATGTTATAACTTGAAGATATACATCTGCCACTGATGAAGACTGTAAAAGAAATGCATCTGGCTTTACAAAAGATGAATGGCTTCGCAAGTGAAGGATTGAATTACTATTGTAGTCATCAGTTTAGTTTCCTCCTTCCAAGAACTGCAACCTAATTGGCTCTCTTGAAGAGTGTGGTTTATATTCTCAGTGAAGCATTTATTTGTACCTAAGTGGTTTTGTATCTTTTATAACTGCAATTTTTTTATAAATTCATATATTCTATCCTAACTTTTTTCAGCGCTAGACCTTCCCCAAGGCTTTTAGCCATCCTGATAAGGTCTGTTTTTATTGTGACTAACAGCTCACCTAACAATGTCATGAGCCAACACAATTACCAATAATTTGAACAAGCAAAATGAAAGCAACAAGCCAAATATCTTGATGTAAAGGGAATTGGTAAGGGATATTATTATGAGTATTTAGAAGATCATAACATTGTTTGCCCTGAGATGAAGCAACAATAGCTGGAATGTAGACTTTCCTGGAAAAGACACATAATTTCTTGTTGATACCACATCTAGGCAATCACCCAGACACCAGGAAGGAAACCTGGCAAATCCATTGCAGAATGCAAGTGCTGCAACGAGTCATTCATGCAGATGTTACAGATTAGCTCAGACAGCAGTGTCCATCACCATCTAGTGTCTGCCCCACCTTTCAGTCCAGGCTCCAGAGAAGTCTAAAATGGAATACAAGTGCTGGATTTTAAGCAATGGTGTGGCTGTTGAAGAAGTTCATTTTCTTCCAGAAACAGTTGGCATAGACTGAATTAAATCAAAATATTGTCTTCATTATTTAATTGCTAACCAGGTTATCAATTCATTTGAGATGTAGTGCAGGAGAAGAGCATTGAGGATTCTGTGGACTGCCAAAAAGACAAACAAATGGGTTCTAGACCAGTTCAAGCCAGAAATGTCCCTGGAAGCCAAGATGACAAAACTGAAGCTGTCGTACTTTGGACGCATCTTGAGAAGGGAGGACTCATTGGAAAAAACAATAATGCTAGGAAAGGTGGAGGGAATTGAAAGAGAGGAAGGCCACATGCTAGATGGATGGACTCATGGGTATGACTTTGCAGGAACTAAGCAGAGCAGTGGAGGATAGGGAAACTTGGAGATGTCTCATCCATAGAGTTGCCATGGGTTGAGATTGACTCGAGGGTGGTTAACAACAACAAAGGTTGCCCAAGGAAAAATGCATCCAGAAATCTGACAATCTTTCCTGCATAGGGTTTGACTTTTTCAGTTTTTTGCTAGTTAACAGTGTCATCTTTCTGCATGCACAATGATGAGTCAATTGATTTGTTAATTCTCCTGCATACTTGCACACTTTTTTTACTTTGGGCAAGCACTGCTGTACTTGTAGAGGAAGTAACAAGATAAAATAGCACACTTCATGTTCTCTAAATAGGCTTATCCCATCTTTCAAGCTCCTGCTACCCACACAAACAAAAGTGTAGTTTCCTAAGAGAGTTGCCTAAGTAACCTCTGACCAATTTTCTGCTGTTTAGGGCAGGAATGAGCTGTTGACTCACAAGAAACAAAGACACAATATGTTGAGATGGTCAAAATACTGCAGTGGGAAATGATTGTGGAAGACATTTTCAATAAGGATTGGGGAAAGAGGTATGAAAGTAGCACCTCATAAACAAAAAAATCAGAAATGTTCCTGCTATCTTTTTACCAGCTATAAAATTAATATTCAATCAATTTAGACACAAATATTTTCCCTTATTACTATTCTTTTTGATGATTTTGATAGTTGTATCTAATTGTTTTTTAGTTAATATGAATTCTTCTTGACCAGAGTCTGGGCATAGTTTAATTTAACTACAAATGTATCACTCCCAGAGCAGTCTGTCATTGTATGCTACACTAATATATTTGTTTCAGTGCCTATTGTGTGCTTTACTGTCAGGATGTGAATTGCTTGCAGGTTTCACAGTGATTCCCTTTAGTTTCGGGGTGGAAAGATGTAGTAACAATCTGGAAAAGATGAGCAATGAGTAAGAAGAGTGTCTGACATGAATTCAAGTCATCTGAACAAACAAGAGCAGAGCCAAACCAATTTGAATATGAAACAAACATTTATTAAATCATCTGCAACATCCTTTTGGCATTGAGGAAACAATTGCACCACTATTCCTGTTTTAATGGCAATTGGTAATCCAGACTACATAATAGGCCTGAAACACAGTGCCAAATCAAGATTGAAAGACCAATTAAACTCTGTATGGCAACATAAGGTCAGAAATTGGGCAAGTCCTTTGATGATGTTTAAAGTGTAAAGGAAACACAAGGCTCATTCCCCTTTGTGGCTGCGCTGCCAGGCAATATTCCGTCTCTCATCTTTAATTCAATAGGAAATGCTTAAATATTGATTATTTTGTGAACCTGCCACAGGTAGGCTTCCCAGACCATGAATCATGATCCAAAGAATCCCCATGGCCTTAACTGTAGCATGGAAGAGAAATCTGAAAACAACAGGTTTTTTAACCATCAAACTGCTGCAGTAAGTAACCAAAGATGAAACCCTCAGGGATAGCCCTACAAGATGGCAGATAATGGCCCCCTTTAAAGAACAGTAGTTTGTTAACAATTACATTATTATAATAGCTTCTGGGGAATTGATAATTTTGATATGTCTACTGGAATTGCCATACTAACACACCAATGGAGTGTTCAAAGGTAAAGGTATTCCCATTGACAAGGTTGTTAAGTCATGTCCAGCCATAGGGGGTGGTGCTCATATCCATTCCTAAGCAAAAGAGCCAGCGTTGTCAGAGAATACTCTGTGATCATGTGGCCAGCATGATTGCACAGAATGCTAGTTAGTTAGTATGGAGTATTAGTATGCCTAAAAGTGTGTGCTTTCAGGGGCAAGCCAGTTCTGGATCCACTCAAACTCAGTCCCCTATGTTCCCTACTAAAGCTGCAGGATCATACTGTGAATGTATGCCAGACTCATGGTGATGTACGTATTCTTCCACCCATTGAAATCAATGTGTGTGGGGGGGGGATCAAGATCTATGATAGCAAACCTTTCTCATCAACCCTGGCACTTGTGTTCCAGCATTGTTCCACAGCAAAGTTATGCAATGGTTGTCCCCATCAGGAGACATCTGTAAAATATAGGAGCTATTAATCTTTCTGAAGTGGACCAAAATTCTACAATGTTCAGAACAAAGAAAAATATGGGTGATTAGAAATCTATAATTATTTACTCATCTACAGTTTCGAACTCTTTAAATAATTTTAAAAGTCAGTATGGGCTTTTGTTTTTCCTCATTAATATTATTTGTTTATTCTTATTTTATCTTAAGTTGCTCTTAACAATTTAATAATTTAATAATTGCAATACAATAATTTAAATATGAAACTTTATATAAAATATATAAATATATTTCTATTAAAACTTTAAAACTTTAATAAAACAATTTCATGAAGTCACATTGTCTCATAGTAGAGGGTGAAGAAGTGCTCCACCAGCAAAGGAAGAGGTGTTACCTGCTGAACATTTAATGCAATTCATCAGCATGTTCCTCAGGCCCTCCTTTCTTCAAACAGTTCAGGTTGGGCACCAAAACTTGCACATACCATTTGAAATGTTCATGGAAACACACCCACTGCACAACCACCCACGCTCATGCAACCACAGTGCAAATGATGTAGTGTCAGCACAGTTGAAGCAAGAAACCAGTTAACGTGACATGAGTTCTCTCAAGGGAAACTTAAACTTTCCATGGCACCTAAGTGACAGATGGGGTTCTGCTGCAACCTGCTTCCCGTAAGGTGGCTGCCTTGGAGGCTGAAAAGCAGGTTTAGCACCTTGTGGGTTGCTCTTTTTATTCAGCATGTCCTAGCCCACCTTTCTTTCTGTAATGCTAATGCACAAGGCAGAGGAACAGAGAGATAAGGTGGAATGGAAACTCAGCAATATTATACTATTGAGAATACAGAAGCATTAATACATCCAGACCACAGAAACACTTGGAATCAGTGTTTCAAACACAATGTATGTTTTATTCTACCCTTTTACTGGCATACCTTTCTGCTATGGGCACCTACTGCTTTACACTGTTAACAGAAGCCTGCGGATATTATAAATCAATGTAATAGTA